>VNJN01002613.1:0-54822 GCA_008042485.1 Drosophila mayri | reverse complement strand
GTGTATCTTAAAACACCGACTGCTCTTATGTGGTTGAGAAATCAAATCAGGTGTTATTGTTGTTCTGCAAGGGGATGGTGGGAGCGGGCAGAAACAAAAACAGCTGATTGGCTTTGTTTTGTTTACATTTGTTTTGTTTACATTTAAAAAGTAATCGTCGGTGGGGTATGCAGGCACCATCCCCTTGCAGAACAACAATAACACCTGATTTGATTTCTCAACCACATAAGAGCAGTCGGTGTTTTAAGATACACCGGCTGCAATATACCCTGTTCTTGTCTCAGTAGATTGATTTTTATTCATTCGAATACATACATATATACAAAACATTTCACTGCTGCCACTAAGCTTATTTGGTAAACAAATATGAAATGTATGCTGAAATATTAAGAAATATATTATAACATAGATTATTCTTATTTTTATCATTAACCCAATAATGAATATGCCCATATTCTTAGGGTAGCAAAGTAGCAAAAGACCAAATATTCTTGCTGGGCCAAAATGAAATGATCGCATACATGCATCCGTGTACGTGAATGCATGAACACGCATACATATAAAAAAGAAGTCAAGCGCAGAGCGACCTTCTTCAAGACGCACCACTTTGCGACTGACTCTCGAAATCAGTGTGCGAGCGTAAGAATGAGAGAGAGAGAGCAATTAGAGCGCACCCAGAGCTTCGGGGCCTGTCGCTCACAGCTCTGGGGCCTGTCGCTAAGAAATTTTTGTGGACATTTTCGTTGTATGAAATGAGTAGTCTATATGTTGTATGGTTAGTGATGTAAGGCAGCAGGGATCTAGGCGTGCTGTCAACTTTAACAATGTCCTTTGGCTGCACACGCACATACAAGGGTACATACAAGTGTGGGTGGGTATGTGTGAAGGTAAATAAAAATACGCGTCAGAGATGTGCATTCGAAATGGGAAAAAATATATCACACAATTTATATAATTAAGCTTAATTTTACTGTATATTATTAAAAGTATTAAAAGTCTATATATATATATTTTAGGCGATTTTAAAAAAAGGTTCTTTGCATTTAAACTAAATTTAACTATGAAAAAATGAATAAATATTTCATTTATCTCCTGAGAGTTCTTATTTTCCATTTAGCAAAATAATAAAAGCATAAACTATTTTCAAAATTTTAAATGAAATTGTTTCTATTTTAAATGTATAAAAAATTTATCTCCATACACATAATTATCGAATAATAAATTTAGGTATCCAACAAAAACAATTTATTTATAATATCAACATTAGTATCCTTATAATGTATCCAGAATGATATAACGATAAATTTACCATCCCTTATACTAGCCACACCACACACATTCTTTTAGCTTGTTAATGTCGCCTACACATAAAGGAGATTGCATTTAATAACCAAGCTGAGGAGTAATAAAAAAAGTGGCAAACTTTGGGTCAAGTTGGGCACAGAGAAATGGAAAAATTAATCCCGCCATGTTGTAGACGAGTAGTTAAACTAGTTTTAATGCCAACAACTAAGCTGGGCGGCTCATCGCCCGAAACGAAGTATGCCGGGTACTTGCCACTTTTTGGCTTGCAGAACTTTGTTTGCGGAAATAAATTGAAGGAGCCGGAAATGCAAAAGAACAACCCAAAAACCCAAACTTAAATCCTTAAGCCAGCTGAAGAAACACCGACAATAAAATCAAATATTTACTGTATTCATATAATTGGAGCGGAATGCTGGAAAATTGTGGCAGTGTCCTTGTTGAGATAAGGATGTAAGCGAGAGGAAAAACAACATCCCAGATGAGCTCCACCTCAGGTTAAATGTCCTTTTGGGGATTCTCTCGGAGATTAAAGGAATCGAATCGAAAGAGGGTGGGAAATTACGGGATATCAAATTTCCAATTGAAGGGAAATAACAGCGAAAACATATTAAATGAGTTTACACATTAAAATAAAATAAAAGAGAATACGAATTCCCCTATGTGTGTGTAAATATGCCATTTCAAAGGAGATGTATGTACAGGCTCCAGTGGTATTATCTTCATAACGGATGCGATAAAGTCAAATTAGGTCGAATTTATTTACTTGCTCGCAAGTTCCTTGATTTATAATTTATTCAGTTTCCTTCCAAGTCATATGGCCTGACCGATAAAGCCATAATTAAGCTTGCCAACAAGTCACTTGGCCAATTTATGGCTCTGCGCCATCATCCCCACCACGTTGAGTTTATCTTTCAGAGCTGTCAACAAATTGACAAAAAACAAAAAGATTTTCAATAGAACGGAGCCAAAAAGTTTCCCCCAACTGGACGAAAAGACGACTCGACACTGACAAGTTGATAATTACGATGATAATAATAAGCGAATGACTAACAATGGAACTTGGCCCAAAGATCACGGACGCATTTTAATCAAATGAGGCATGGCCCTGAAAAAAATGATACCGCCCAAGTTGGGACTCCCAACTAATTGGCCTAATGCTGCGCTCAAAACCTTATAACTTTTAAATAAACATTTTTTTACAGGTTTCGCTCCGGCCAGAAAGAAAGTTTTGCTGAATTACTTTTTCCTGCTGAGCATATATTTTTTTTCCATGCACTCTTCCATGACAAACTTTTGGTAAAACTTGGCAGATTATAAGTTTTGTCGGAAAGGATTATAAACTTGAAAATTTTCAATCAAATTAAATTGAAAGATTAATTGAAAGATACCTTAAGCCAGAGGGAAAACATTCAAAGAGCTCTGGAAAAAGTAATAAAATCCCATCTAAGTCCTTGATATTCATTTCCCGAGCTAATCATGGCAAAGAGCCTGAAGCTCATTGCCAAAAAATGACAATGGGAGACCAGAAAAAATAACAAAACTATTAATTAATATGGAAACAGAAAAATTCACAAAAAAAGGAAAAGAAAAACATAGTACGAGGGAATACAAATAAAAGCAAACCAAATCAAAACAAACCACGAAAGCCCGAACAACAAATTAGCAACAGTCGTTACGAGAGATGCTCCTCTCTCTCTCTCCTTCGTCCTGGGTCTGTGGGTCTCTTTTGCACAACAAACTGTTACAAGGTTTTGCTGCAAAGTTCCTTTTGTTCTTGGCAAACACAAACCTACATATCCATAATGGTTTGGGCTACCAGGAATGCAAAGGGAAAAAGGATAATGGGATACAACATGAGATAGTACTTCCTATTACAATTTTGGAAATATAAAGGAATGTAGTATCGATTTGTTATTAATTTTTGAATCTATTAATCTCTCTAAAGTTTTGTCTTTTGGATACAAAGGTGATCGGTGATTGGAGACAAATTTAAGTATTTATTTTAAAGTAGTAATACCAGTAAAAAGCTAAATTGTTCAATAAATATATATAGAACACATATATTATCGATTTTGGTTAAAATAAATAAAAATATATTTTATGTTAAGGTTAAAAATATGCTCTATGACCAGAGATAATATTTTTAAATGTTTAAATTCAAACATCCCCCATAATACCAGAAAAGAGCCTAATTGTTTAAAAACAATAAATAAATTCAATAAATTATAATACTTTTTCAATAAAATTGTTTTGTGTGCACCATAAAGAGCCAATACAATCTACAGGCTCTACAAGAGCCTCCAAAAATAGTTGCATGCAATTTAAATATTGATTTTGGGCCCGCTCACTGGGTCGCATCCAGTTTCGCTTTGAGCAAATATTTACAACTCAGACTGAAGACTCTGAAGAAAGCTGAAACTGAGATGAAGAAAGAGAAGGAGATTCAGGCAGAGACAGTGAGGGAGAGAATAAAAAAAAAAAAACTGTGGGATAGGTCATCAAATAAGGCTCTGCTTTTGTCTCTCGGCCATTGGCAAACATGTTCGAGATACTTTTGTTTGCTCGCACCCAAGTTATTTCCATTTCCATTTCCATTTCCCCGCCTGAGCCTGAGCATTTCAAGCATAATTTGCGTGCCTAATGAAAATTTCAAATGGAAATTTCCAAATGCAAATAAGTAGCTGCAAGATACATTTGTGCTTTGTCCATCTAGTTAATCGGCATTAGTCAAAGGCAGGGCGGAGGGAAATCCCCTTTGAAGTTAATGCCTGTGTGTGAGGGTCTGCATTTCTGGGAAATAGTAAAGCACAAACTAGGGCTTCAAAATGTATTAATTTATGGTTCCTACATTTGATTAGATAATCCAACCGCAAACACTCCACATAAGCAAGTGCTGCAGACCGTTGCCGATAATCACACTCTCCTCGGTATCGTTGGACTCAAGTTGGTCTTGGGCACTACTATCGTTGATGATTGGCCAAGACATGTGATTTATATGGCCAGCTTGATTGGTATTAACAAATGCCCAGTCTTTATTCTGCCCACTCATTTGTTCCAACTTTTCAGCACAAAACCTTGTGCAATTTCATTAGTTAATTCATTTTATGTGCCAAAATTAGCTACATTATTCAAATGGCTGAGGAGGAAAAGGGGTAACAGAGGGGGAACGGATAGTTGGGAAATGAGTTAATTAAGTTGCCAACTTCTGACGAGTGTTGGGGGAGAAAAAGGGGCGAGGCGAATTAGCTGCAACTTTGACAGACAAGTGTGGCATAATGAGTGTAATTCGAAAGCAGAAAAGGATCTAATAAAAAAGTTGGTGGAGGAAATTTATTTTGTCCAGGCGGAAATTTTAAGAAAATTATTAAAAAAGAATTTCTACTTGGAATTAATAAAATATATAAAGGGTAAAGGGTGGGTTAACAAATGCAATAACAACATAATTAAAGAAAATAAACTAATATTTATTTATATATGCAAATTTTGTTATATCTTTCTAAAGTTTTATTTGTTTGTGTTTTTAACTTACTTATATCTAGGCTTTTGTTTTAATGATTTCTTTAGGTATATTTTTAGCCCATATCTAATAGATAAAACAATGTTTTAAAAAATACTACTAGTTAAAAACTGTTCTTAAGAAATATAAAACGATATGAAATTATTTAAACTGCTTTTTTAAACCCTTAAAATAATTTAATTTCATTTATTCCCTTGACATACTTCTCTGAAAAAATCTCTTTCAGTTTTCAGGCCAAATTTTGATTCTTAAAAATATAAAAAAAAACAATGTTAATGTGTGTGTAAAAAATTGTTGTAGCTAAAACCATTTCCCAAAACTCCCTATTAATTTCCTGGCTAAACTAAACCCAAAACCAAGAGCCATAAATAAGTTTCCACTTATCATGAGCATTCTAAAATTATGACCCGCACACATTTCTGAACAGAGTTCAGAACATTTATGTGGGATTCGTCGTTTAATACAACGATTAGATAATACCTGGAACAATTGCCCTGCACTTGGCCATAAACTTGACAATCCGATTAGAGTTAATGGGCACATGGGGCAGCCAAGAGAGAGAGGGAAACTCGAGAGAAACTTTGTAAAAAATAAATTAGACCACCTTGCAACCCACTCAACACCTCCGGAATTTCTCGAGAGAACTCCTTCCTCAACAACAAAAAACAAAAGTAGAATCCGTCCTAATTGTAAGGGTAATCAAATAAATTAGTTGAGTACGTGCAAGTGCGTTATTTTCAGCGCATTAAGTGATGAATTCAGAGTTGTTTTGTGCGAGCGAGTGAGTGAATGAAAGACTGAATGAATGAATGAATGAATGAATGAAGGGGTAAATTAGGTACCGGATGGAGCACTCGCTCAAAAAAAAGGAAAACTAGACTGGATGAATCAACTCGACGCGTTGTAATAGCCTCTGATGCTCTGCGTGGCATTAAGACAATCATTTTAATTGGAGTGCCACTTGCGTACATGCAACCAAATCCAACCCATTGAGAATGGAGCATCTCCCTCTCTCTTTCTCTTGGCCTCCATCTGTCTCTTTTTGCGCCCCATTGTCCGTCTCTGCCTGGCTGTCTGTGTGTCCCTCAATTGTCGGATGTGCCACTAAGCGCTTAATAAAAAGTTTTTGGCTCGCGCTCGCTGCCTCAGATATTGTTTTTAGTTTTTGGTATTTACTTGGGGATTTTAAGCTGCCACAGATTGTCCAGAGCTTGAGTTAAAGTATTATATATATTGTATTTAATCTTGTGGAGGAGCTGCTGCTCGGCTGTGATGCAACACTAACTATTTGGGTTGGCTTTTTCAAGTGCCAAAAAGTAAGGGGAATTGCCAAATGGCGTTACATTAGAGCCCGTCGCGGTTTTTGTTTTAGTTAAAAATCCATTTCTCTCGGCTGGTTTATATTATATAATCCACTAAACAAACTCTCAAGTTAGGAACAGCTTTAGAAAAACATTACAAGGGTTTGTTTTATTTAATAATAATTTGAAAAAGTAGAGCAGGAAATATCGTAATTAAAGTCACAGCAATAATAAAATGTTCCTAAAGCTTAAGTAATTTTTTCATAAAGCTAATAAAAACCAATAAATGGGAAAAATTGTGTTCAATGAATAAATATAATTTATTGTATTCTATTTAATTAATCCAGAAAATCAAGTATAAAGCGTTGTTTACTTTCCATAATATCGCGCTTATCAACTAATAATCTAGTTCACATTTAATTAACATCCAAATCTAGTTAATATAAATACAAGGTAATTGAAAATTCAGACAAAACACCGCAAATATGCAAATGTGATTAACTATTCTCGGGCAAGCCGATATATGAGCGAAAATTCGGCCAAACTGTAAATAACTAATCTATCACCGAAAGACCGCAGCCCGCAAAGCCGCAAATGGAAAAGCCTAGTTCAGCCTGCAGCAGCTGCAGTAGCAAATATATATATATATATATATATACATAATCATAGGTCGTTTGCCTTAATGTGATTTAGGATTTTACGCACAATTTGGCAGAAGGGAGAAAAAAATAAGTGATTGTTCAGTAGGCCAATATAGTTGCTCTATGAAAATAACTACTTTAATCAAGCTATGCGGCTCGAAGGACGCTGAGCGTGTGCCATTTTAATTTAAATAGCAAAAGGTGTGTGTGCGTGAAAGGCCATTGAGCAGGGGTGTTGGAGTGAGTGGTGATGCATCCTCCTACGCATCCCCCTAAAACATATATCCCCCTTCCAGCGAACCGCACTTGTTTGCACATTTCTCATTTGGCGCAAGCCGCCCGCTACACCCCCCGTCAGGCCTGGCTTTCAATGTTAATTATACTTGTTGGGCCCAGCCTCATCTCATGCTCGTCTCTGTGTTTTTTTTTTTTGCCACCACTCTCAATGCCACTCATTATGCAGCTCATATGGGATCCATGGAGCATATAAACCATATAAAAGTGAGCATGTTTTCCACAGATTTTCCCCATATGCCAGCCCTCTTGTAAAGCCATTTGCTGGCATTTGTGTAGGCCATTTTGTTATTTTTCCTGCTCGTTTCTCCTTTCGGCTGTGTTTTCTTATTCGTCCTTTTTTTGTGTTTGTTCGTTTGTTGGCTTGTCCAACCTTTTCAGCGTTTTATTATAAATATGAAAATTAATCACTCAGCAAAGACCCCGAGTTCGAGAGAGGGTTTGCAGCGCACCGAAAATTTGTTGGCCATTCGAAATGGTCCTTTAATTAGCTCATTTCAAGCGGAATGCGAGCCTTGATTACCGGTCGACTTCCCTTTTTGGTTTGTGCTTTTGGAAGGATCATGTAAATATACGGCGGGGTGTGCCTGAAGGACATTATATAAATATCAAATATAAAATCAAAGTATTAAAACTAGAATTCACTGCAAATTTATTTGTTCTGTTATAAAAGTTTATTTAAGAATGCATAAACAAAATATTGCAATTTATTTTTTTTTTAATATTTAAATACCAAGAGTAACATATTTACAATATATTTATAAATATTCCCGAGACAGAGTTACAACTTAAGTCAAACTTATTTTTTGACAGCATAAATTTCTTTAAATATTAAATAATACGATTTTAAAATTCTCAAATTAAGAATTAAATATTTCTTTAATGAAACAAATTTACTTAAAATTTCCCAACATAGAGTATTTACTATTCTCCTCATTACTCTTCTGTGTCCTTTTTACTTTTATGTGGTTTCGTGTGAAGAAGCAACTCAACAAAAAAGTAAGCGCTACCAAAGGACCTTTTGCACTCCTGCTCTTTATTTTTTTTCCTGTCAACGTGGCTGGGGTGTCTCAGACTTGTTTATTTGCCTTTTAATGGGACGCGCTTGGCGTGTTTTTATTTTACGCTCGCCACACGCGATGCATACGCAATTTCAACGCCTCAAATTAGGCAACAAAATTTGTGTTTTCCCAGGGAAGGTAATGAAAACTATGCCAGTCAGGCGCGAATCGAGTCAAAAACCAATGCAGTACTTTTGTCAATCCTAAGAGAAAAAATCGAGGGCAATATCCCAGACCTGAAACCGAAACGAAACCGAACCAAACTCAATTGGGCATGGACTGCGTCGCGCCACGCCGTAGTGTGTGTCCAAGTTTTTAGGTTTTATTTTCATTTGGCAAAACGGGGCCACTTGAATGCGAAATGAAGCTACCGAAAGCGGAGTCAAAAAGCAACAAGGATTCAAAGGACAGAGCGCAGAAAAGTTTTTATTATTTTGCATAAATTCAACGCATCCGTATTTATTCTGCTTTTTTTGTTGCACAATTTAAGCGATTTCCGCGACTATCGCTGGGAGATTTGTTGCCACAGAGTCTCTGCAGCCGAAAGCTGCTCAAAATTCACACAATTCAAACGAAACGAAAAGCGGTGGGGCGTTAACAGTGGGGTGGAGGGAGGCGGGAAATGGTAGGGAAATGGCCGGAAAATGGGGGGAAAGTGCAACAGTGCCGCACTCGAGCTTATTGTTGACATTTAGCAGAGCCAGAGCCGGCAGCCAGCCCGCCCACGGAAATGCCCCAACCAACCGCAATCCTAGTGTTAATTAAGCTTACAGAACGACAGGACCGGCAGCATAAAGTTGTTAAGTTTTTGTCAAGCCCTCGGCCCTCACTCTGGCTGTTGTTTTAGCTGCTGGCGGCTTAATTATTTTTATAATTTTTCTCTCTTTCATTTTTTTGTTGTTGTCAGATTTTCACATTTTCCGCTCGGTTTTCCGCTCGTTCTGCAACTTTGTGTCGAGTGCTGTTGGCTTTCCTGGCCATCTCATTATATTAAATCAATTAATTTCTCCCCATTAATACATTTTTTTTTTACCCTTTTTATTATTATTATGTTTTAACGTGGCGGCCCGACACTTATTAATTTGCATACAAAATTCAATTGCCACTCGTTGTTTCTTTTTTTTAATAAGTAATGCACATTTTTGATTAAGGAAATTTATTGAATTAAATATAATTAGTTAAAGGGTGTTGAACCTCTACTTTTTTACTAGAATTTCTTTAGCAGTGAACTAAAAACTTGCATTAATTATTGCCTTACAACTTAACAAAAAACCTAACAAATTTACTTTAAAAATATTCATCACGCTCCATAAAATACCTAATTGCATTGATATAAATGCATTAAATAAAACATGCGTTTCGTTTTGATTTAATTATATAAACAGTTGCTTAATAAATAATGACTAGTAATTTGTTTATATTTTCAATTGTTGGCTTTTTAAGTATTTATTTTAATTGCATTCAAAGCCAGCAATATTGACTGAGTCTGAAAATATTTATAAAAAAAATGCACAAAAAAAAATATTTGACTTTGCGTGCGACAGCAAATCTGAGTTCTTTCCTTTTTATTTGGTTTTGTTTTTTATTTTTTTGATAAGCTGCGAGAAGAGCGTATATGTGAATGCATTAAAAACATTACTATGTGTGTGCATATTTGTTTGGACTTTATTTTATTTTGCTGCTTCATGACTTTCTGCCTCTAGGGGGATTTCTAGTTTTATTTGGTTATTCACTGTCGTTGTCAAGGGAGTTTTTTTCATTCACAAAGCAAAAGCTTAGATTAACATAAAAGAATGCTACGGAAATAAAATTAAAAGAAGGCTTTGCCCCATCATCACCAACCGATCAGTTTTGGAACATTACTCATACGCCTCATAGTACATATAAAGCAAGTCTAAAAATATATGCTTCGGATATACTTTTATTTATGTATGTCTATAGAGCGTTGAGAACGTGGAGCAATTTATACGGCCTAGTTTTCTTGGACAGCAGCTGGCAGCTGAAAGCATTCACAGATTCTCAGTCGAGTGTAGAGAAATCTATTTTTCAATTATGTGTGTGCACACGCAATTTTCCCCCGCAACAAAAATCACCTCTGAGAATTCCCCGACTCGAATATTATCAACACCGCTGCCTTATCTCGGCTCTGCTCTTAATTTGCACTCAACCTGCATTGCTTACTACACATTGCTTGTTTAGGTCTCTTGACCTTTTTATTTGTACAGCCAATTGCCATGGAGAACTGACCATTTTCTCACGGAGTTTTTGCGGATATCTCTGAGGCCTGTTGATTGCTTTAATTTCTGCTCAAATATTTATTTCTCGCCCTGTTGTTGACTCTACTCGGCCCGATTTTGACACTCTTGTGCAAATATATATATATGCAAAACCATAGGCCAAGGCTAGTGACAAATTAACATGGACCATAATTACAGGGGAAATTGATGGGAAAACAAGTGGCTTTGCCTGCCACATTGAGACTATAATTGCTTACGTATTTATCTGTGGAAAATAATGATTTATCTTCAATTACTATTCGTTTCTCGGGGAATTTTATACCAGTTTTTGACAGTTATAATTTATGTTTAATATAATTTTTAACTGTTGAATTTGCATTAATTTTTTTAGTATACGTATTTAATTGTTTTTTTCGTAGTTGTCAGTGTTTTTTGTTTATTAATATATTATAATGTGTGGTTCACATTTCCGTTTAGATTGAAAAGCACGATTGTTACGATTGCTTTTTGTTTATTTATTTTTTGAACGGTAAATTAAAGTCACTATCATTGAATTAATTTTGTTTTCATTTAAGTACATTTACAACTATTTTTTACCAGAAAATCTATTACATCTACTGTGTAAATTCCTTCCACTTCATGCACTTTACTTAGCTTTTCTTCAGCTCTGCACAAATACCCCAAAAAGTTTTTCCAATTAGTTTAATGCATCATTTTGTCATTTCGGCAGCCAGCCAAGGATCCTCCTGCACATATTATATATTCATAAATGCACAGAATATATTATATATAGAAACGAGTATGTGGCATTTTGTTTAGACAAGTGCAAGCCAAGATTCTAACCACTTCATAACACTGCGGACAAAAATGTCTTCACATGCATTGCTTTTCCTTATTTTTCAGTCATGTTTTCCTTTTCCTTTTGTTATTTTTTATTTTGTTTTTTTTTTTTCGTAAACAAGAAAATGCTGCAAGAAAAATGCCCAAGAAATATTTCGCTGGCAAAGTTTATTTTTCTTTTGTTTCATTTTATTTTAGATTTTTTGTTTTTGTTGCCGCTGTTTTTTTTTTTGTTTTCACTTCGCCTCAGTTGGCTTTTCCTATTTTGTGGCGTAGACAAAACGGCGGCGAGCACGTTTCCGGTTGCGAACGGCAACGGAATTATAACAAGTTGTAAATGAACGGCAAAATTTGATTACTTTCGATGTCAGAAGTCAAAATGAGAATTGCAGAACTAGTTAATTTGAATGGAAACCGAAAGGGCGGAGGGCACAATAAAAATAAATGCCATTTGGGGAGATGGATATACATTTACGAGAAGAAACATATTTAAAAATTGCAAAAATATTTTTCTTTTCCTGATAAAAATTATTGAGATCTTGGGAAAAGTCGTGTAACTTAATTTATATTTAGACATAGAAAAGGGAAGTAAAAAATTTTAACTTTATCATAAAATTAAAGGTAATTTACATTTTATTTTGTTCACAAATATTACTTATTATTTTTATTATTTATTTTAAAGGTTTAATTAAATTGTATTTAATTTTCTTTTGCTCTGTATTTGAAAGTACACTACAAAATATGTTAATAAAATTAATATTTAATATATTCTTTAACAGATATGTATATCACCGGTTGTGTTTTAAATTTTCAATAAATATTCCCTATTTTACTCTGTGTTTCTTTCTTTTCATGGCTAAAAATTCCGATAGCCATAAACAAACTTTAGCTCAAAATAAATCTTTGGCCAAATTTATATTTATCAAAATGTATCTTTATCCGTCTCCCCATCGGAACTGACGCGAGGCACGCGAGCGCCACTTACGATGCTTACTGACTCCCACGTACGGAATGCGACGTAAACTGGATTTTCAGCGCGACGGCGACTGGCCTATAACGTAACGTAAGCGCTACGTTTCGTTTCAACCGAACCGACGTACTGACAAGTGGCAACTGAACTCAACCGCCGCGGGAAAAACGTCTGAAGCCCAAAACCACTCAAAGTGAGCTTGGTGCCGGCGAAAGAGCAGAGCAAAACAAAGAGTGCAAATTGAGTGAATGAGAGCAGGAGAGAAAGAAACATAGAGAGAGATAAGGCGCAACAGGTTGCCTCGGCTGCTGGTCATTTAACCTCGTTACCTCCTCTGTGGGTCACACGGGGCGTATGTGTAATGCGGCTCACGCAGAGCTTGTGTGTGTGTGCGTCTGTGTCGGAGTGTGATGTGTGCGTGCGGCGGCAAATCGCCGACAAATTGTTTAGTAACTATGGCTACGTAGAAGCTGTGACTTGGATTACCAGTTGGGTTTGTTTCTCGTTTTCGTCCTCGTTCTGCCTGCGCCCTGTCACACTGCGTATACGCAATTTTCTCGCCTTTGGCTTTCCTGCGGCCAAGCAATTTGCACAAGAGTGCGTGCCGAGTGCAAAGTTTGGCCATAATTCAGATGTTTTTATGGAAATGCCAGGGTATTTGGTTCAAGGGGTTAACACAGCATTACTCTTCTATGCAGAAAAGCATTATTTTTTGGCATTTGTATTTTGTAGGGGTAAATGCATAGAAAGTTTTGAGAAAGTTGTTTTATTTATTTATAGGCTTTTCAGGATTATTAAGAAGTGAATGAATAAATATATCACTTCTCTAGTTAAGGAGATTTTCATTTTGAAGCCGCTCTGTTTTATTTAAATTTTAAATAAATTTGAAAATAAAACCAAAATATAATAAATATATATAAAAGTTGTTTGAAAGTGCGTCCTTGAGAGCGAAAACAATTGCTTTAAATATTCTATAAACACGCTAATTAAATCCTTTGGGAATCATTATTATGACCTTTTTGTTCACATATAACTTATATAAACATTTAATTTCTTTGTTTTAAGCCATTTTTAATCGCCTTTGAATCATGTCTTTGTTGCAAGACAATTTGTTTTTTTAAATTCGTTAACAAATACTCAAGCTGTTTAATTAAAGATGACTCAGGCTCTTGAAAAGTGTTAAGGAACCTTTGTTAAACAGGTAAATTTTAACTTTAAAACTCATAGAATTTTTTAATGCATTTTGTTAACTATTCAATAGCCTCTTTGTCTTCATTCTCCAATTTTAACTTTGGAATAACTTCTTGAGAATTATATGTAGCATCTGTTGGATTAGCCTCCTGCAGAGACATATCAGCATCAAAAAATTCTTCAAAAGAAACCACTTCAATGGATACAGCTTGGCCTAAAACATTTGTAAGACTTTCCTTGATATCAGCCTCCTTTATCTGGTTATTAGGTGTGGAACCCATTACCAGATGACCCTCCACAGCGGCATTGATTAAATTATTCAAGAGATTTTCGCATACATCTTTGTCATACTCAGTTTCCTTCGTGCCATGAATATTCTTCATGGTATCGTTGACAGTTACCTTCATTTTCAGCAGCTCCAGGTTAATTTTCTCAATGCTGAGTAGATTGGCTCGGGAATGTTCCAATGCAATGGTAATGCGCCTGGCTAGATCCCGGTGATCCTCTCGCATATTGCGCGCATTCTCACGGAGACAATCAAGGACTACCGAACGGTAGGCGGGGCTTGAGTTCATCTTCATTTGGAATGTACAAAATATATATATTTATATTTGGAGTTGATAAATCTATTACTGTATCGTTTCAGACTGGAGTCTGTACTGAGATTTTGTGACGACTCTGAAAGGGAGGCGAGTGTCCAGGCTTGCTGGGGTGTTGCTATAATTAGATGATTGACATCAATTATAACAATTATCAGAGTAAGCCGATTAGGTGGCTAATGAATTAAACATTATGAGAATTTTGCACCCCCTCGCCACCCAACTTGGGGTGACAAATCAATGTCACAGGAAACATATAATTATCGTCATTACCCCCATAAAAGCGGGAGCCTCTCCTCACAAACAGTTTTATGTTTGAATCTTTTGCTTTCCTCGGGTCTGCTGCTCGTTGTTGCATTCATAATTGATTGTCCTGTGGGCAAACGTGTCCTTCGGCAGGGTCCTCTTGCCGGATAAGCACTTAAGCTAAATGAAGGCAGATGGCTTAATACTCGTTTGAGTTTGCTGGCAAAGGGATTCCTAATTCCTAAGCCGCTTTCGCAATCTCTTTATCTCCTTTTTATCCTCTATCCCCTCTGTTTAATTTTTAAATGTGGCAAAGTGTCTGAAAAAATGCTTGGTAATTGGTCAAAGTCCAAAGTTCTTCCATTTTTAATGAGAAGCAAATACGTTTTGTCCTAATTGGATTAATTGTCAATCCTGCTGCGGGTTGCGAGCTACTTGCGGTCTGGGCCAGAGTCACATTACTCGGCGAGCCTTTGCATTGTCAGCGGGTTAAAGGTCAGAGTTGTTGATAGCTTTGTGGCCGAAAGAAAGACAGAAAAATAAATAGGAAATCTAAGAGCTGAGTAAAAGCGGTATTTACTTATTTGACCTAATTTGTTTAATATACTTTTTTAACTCCCTTTACAAACTCGCTTTGATAACTAATATTTTCAATGAAACAACTCTCTAAGCTTTGTTTTAACAAATATTAATTACCCTTTGCCACAAAATCAATCAAAACGAATGTTATTTTAGAAATTAAGCTATGGAATTGGTTTCCACGCACACGCCACAAATCATATTTAACTACTTTGATAATTAAAACGAAAGCACACACAGGCCAGGCCCTACCAATAGCATCATTAAATCGCTTTCCTTCTAGTTGAATTTTCCTGCCTTTCCCCCATCTGTCAAATGGTAAATGCCGAATCGAAATTCTATCAATTTGCCATTCAATCATTTCCACTCACGCTGCTAAGCCGACTATGCAAATTGAAGTCAAGAGGCATTAAGTCCGATCCCGAAACTAAAACGCAGCTCCATGACACAATTGTCAGGGTTTTATCGGCTTATTCCTATGCATGAGTGCAGGCACTTACACTGCCACACTGATGCCCACATTGAACTTATCGTCAAAAGGAAAAGCTTTGCCAATTTTCCGCAACTTTTTTCCTTAGCTTCAACGTTAAACTCATGTGAATATAAATGAATGCTTGTAATAGGAAAACTATATACACGTATATGTTTTTAAACCGGAAATAAGTCTAGTTAGGATTTAGCATTTAAAAATTCACTTCAAATTTTTAATAACAAAATCATGTTTCAAGAAGTTTTTGAATAAAATTCGGAGCCATTTCTACAGGGTATTAAGCACATTCAGTTGCCTTTATTGCCTATGCATATTTGAATTATTGAAAATGGCAAATTAAAAGCATATTTAACACAACAAAGCCCTTAATTGAAAGTGACTTTAATCCTGAATAAACATAGTTCAGATTTTTCCTGAAAGACAAGTTAAAGTTCAAGCCACACTGCGCACATATTTACAATAAAAACGGCATTTTTGAGATGAAATAAAAAATAATTGAAAGCAGGAGCTTGATTGATTGGCCGGAATACGGCAGTTAACTAAGGTTCCAGCACCATCAGCCCCGCATTTCTCTCGGCAACCTCTGAAAATTGATGTGCGGCTGAAAAGGTGATTTATTGCGGGATGGAGTAGGGCAAGGGACTCTCTATTCCTCTGTCTGTGCTGTTTGCTTATCAAGTTTCGGTTGGGCTTTCATTATGCGACATATATATTTTGTTGAATTTTATGTTGTAATTCAATCAAGGCGACCTTTTTCAGCATTTCCAGCATAATTGATGACGAGAACTAAATGTTAAAGGTCACATAATAAAAAATAATAACAAATAAAATAAGTTTGAGATGGGTCAATAGTAACGATGACTGCATATATGAAATTTAATTAGATAAAATCAATAGAAATAAATCATAGTTAAGGAAGTATTAACAAAAATTTACAAGGTATTTTAAGTATATATTAAAGTATTTTAGGGAGTAAGAATTACTAAAGATTCAAACTTACATTTTTTAAATAAAACTTAATGTAACCTAAGTATTTGTTGCAATATTATATTTTTATACATTTTTATAATACTTAAGTAAATGATGTCTTAATACTTACTCTACTCTCATCTTTATCAGTTGACTTCAAACGAACCCTTACCTGAAAATAAAATAAATTAAAAATCAATCAATTAACATTTTGTATATATTTCAAAGATCTTTTCATTTTTTTTCTTTTCTTTTGACTTGAATTCAATGAAATTTTATAACATAAACCATTCAGCTTAAGTAGCTACGTCTTTTTCAATATGAAAATTCCGACAAAAGAGCTTAGAATGGCTGCTATAGATTTTCTGATGAAGAATTTTACACTTGACTGAGTATTTTCCATTAATTTTTGGTATGAAGAAGATTTTCTTGAGGTAATAAATTGATGTATGCATTCGATATCTTTAAGATTGCCTTGAACTTTTTCTCATTATTCTGACTATTAACTGTCGCTCGACAAGCTTGAGAGCGCCACTTGCCAATTTTCCGGTGCAGCTAGACCCAACTATGCCAACTACTTGGGAAAGTTTGTAGCTCTGCACTTTTCCCCGAGGCCATAACACCTATCATTTGCATCTTGTCCCCTGGTTTGCTCTGGTTTTTCACTGACTCTTCCTGCCATTTCCCGACTGACTTTTCCCATGCGACCGCCAAAAGTTCGATTGCATTTTTGGCGGGGTGGCGTCTTTCGTTCCGCCGTATGTGGCACGTTTCTTGGTGGTGGCTTTGCCACCGCATCACGCATACGCCACGTTGACTAATTAAACTAATCTCCTCGCTTGCCTCGATGGCTGGGCAAACACACCTTGAGCTGAAATTATTCGAAAATCCCCCCACAATCCTGCAGGAGCCCTGTGTTTATACACATATATATTTCACTTTATTTCTGCGGTTCAACTTTTGCTGTGATTTCAGTTTCGGTTCTCCTTATTTTTTCCCGGTTTTCGCTTAGCAATTTAATTTTTGTGCTTCCCTTTCTCTTATTTCTTTCTCTTCCTTTTTTTTGTGTTGGCTTTCCCGCCGTGTTTGCGTAGCTGAAATTGTTTTCCATTTCAGGTTTTCCGCCCGCCCGCGGGGACCGAAAAGCAGGAGCTGGAAGCTGAAAGTGGGGATGCCTGAGAGTCGCCACAGCGGCTCCCTGTTGGGTATCCCATTTCAAGTGGCACTGTAGCCACAACCTGTGCGATGATAACGAGTAAATGCTGCTCAGGGCATTGCGAATTGCATTGGGTTTCCCACAAATTTATGCTGCTTCATTCGGGGATGTTTAAGAGTTGGAATGAGTTTTTGGCGACAGCGGCGGATATCGTAAATAATCTGGGCTCTGCTGGGCCTCTATAAATGATCGTTAGTAGGCAAATATTATATAAATTTTCTAGTCTAGGCTTACAAAATGGTTATATCTCTTTAAAGAGTACATTTTCATTTAAAAGTGAAAAAAGAAAGAGAGATAAAGCTTTTCTATAAAGCTGTGGTTCTGTAAATAGGATAGAAAATATGGGTATTCGTAAATCAAATATGAAAATTAGTATAATTAGGGGTTATAACTAACTTCTCTTTCCTCGATTTTCTAATAACTTCTGAAGCTACCCTGTACCTTTAATAGGCATGCAAATCGATTAATGTTCCACTTCTAGGCTCCCAAGGTAACGAAACCAATATTGCTTTTGTCTTGCCCCATTTAGTTAGACTTGACAGACCGACGACTAATGGTTTTGGACCGCAGTAAACGTGAGGAAAATGAAACCAAAGGTGAATACAGGTGTTGGAGAGTCGTATTCATATGGCATAGTTTCATTCAACAAAACTATCATTGCACAGGTCACTACTGCGATGACATTTCGTGTGTCACTGCTTCTCTTATCTGCAATCACGACGGTGGAGTCTCCCAACACACAAAGTATTCCCACTCAAATTGCACCCCCAATCAAGGACTTACTTCCAGAATGCGATAATTACGACACTATAAACCTATGGTTCAGTAAGCAGTTAAGGCTTAGCCATATTCTAGAAGAACATTTTTCAAATCTGAATGAACTGCCAAATGAAACTTGTGATTTTTATGAAAAAGATAGCATACAATCACTATTCGAAAATGTGGAGAAAATTACAGACTTGAACAGAAACCAGTCAGAAGAATTTCACAAAATTAGCGGAAATCTGGCAAAGGATTTAAATCAAATTGTGCCTTTGTTCAACAAGTTAGTACCCAAGGGCTTTAGGCGGCAAACGTGCTGCAAAGAGCTGGAAAAATATCTACAAGAAATTATTGAAAATCTTCAGGATAAGTGGGAGGATCACAAAATGGAAATATCAAAAAACATCGATAAAGATAAAGCCAAAATCAAAGACCAGCTGCAGGAAAATCAAGAAAACCTGGGAGAGCAATTAGAAGACGTTCAACTACAATTAGCAAATGTTCAAGAGGAAACTGCATCTAGTTTCAAACCCAGATGTTGTTTAAAATTCTATAGGAAAATTACCAACTTGCAAGATGAATTAAATAATGTCAACACCGATGCTAATGATTACAATCAAGAGTTTGCCGAAAAGCTGAAGAAAATTAAAGATAAACTAGAAAGCGAAGATAAAAAGGCAACGGAAGTAAGTGAAACTGTAGGAAAACGAAAGAAAAATATCAATGAAATGGTGGAAAAGTTGGAAAAGGAGACTACAGGTTCAAATTGTTCTGAAAATGAATTGGAAGAAATAATTAGCGACATGGAGAACCGCGTTAAGGAACAAGAAAATAAGGTTGGTAGCTCAGCAAGTAATATGAATATAACCCTCTGCCAGGAGAATAGTGAAAAGCTGGCCAAGATTGAATATGAGCTGGAAAATATATTAAAAACAAGAAATAAGCAAGCAAATGAAGGCAGTAATAGTTATTCTCCTGAAATCCCCGAAGATAGCCTTAACAAACTGCTGGCAGAAGCAGAGAAGCTGCGGGAAAGCCTTAAAAACTCCGATCTTTGCTGTGAGAAAATTGGCTATCTCCATGCTCTCGGTGAAAAGTTAATGAAATCAACAGATCAGATGAACCAGACCTACGATGAGCACATTAAAAACAATTTCCTGGACTTGAATGAAATTAAAAGTTTGTTAAAAACCGCTACGGATAAGCTGGAATCTATTAAAAATACCACTGAAGGAGATGATTTAAAAAAGCAATTAACAAATATCCAATCAGAGCTAGACAAGGCCAAGGCTGACTTCAAAAATGTGCAAAACAAACTGAATGAATTGGCAAACTCTACGAATAAACCCATAAATTCTGACAACCGCAACATAAATGATAATTTAAAGGAAGAGTTGAAGAAATTTAATGAAAACTGGTTAAAAGCGGACAAGCGTTTACGTCTCTTAGAAGAAAGCTCTGCAAGTAAAAGCTTGGATCTGCTCCTTCAGTCCCTTCAACAGCAAATAAAGAAATCCGAGAGTGAAATTGAGAGTCTGGAAAATCTCAAAGAGTCTCACAATATCAATATGGAAAAGCTAACTAATTTGGAGAATCGAGTTACTTCCTGCCTAAACTCCTGCCGTGATCTAGACTTAATAAATGATCTTCTCGACAACATTGAGGATACCGAACGGTTTTTGAAAACAAAATTACGAATTCCGACAAAAAAAGGATCAGATAACGAGGCATTAGTAGGTGGCATTGATTTTGTAGACCAGGTAACGGACCCAGAAATATTTCCCCAAGACTGAAAGCAATGAAATCGAATATAAATTGAGCTTAAATTTATAAAATATATTTATAATTGTAATAAAAATGTATTGGACTGGGTAATTAATTTGGTGATTTTTATTTATTTTCTATTAAAAATGTTTAAGAAAACAATTCAATACTTACTTTTATCCCTATTCATATTCCTGCCTAGTGCAAAGCTATTTCTGATAACTGTTCGACCTTCCCTGGATGCCTAATAGGCGTACCATGCAAATCAATTGCTGGGCTAGAATGCTGGTCAATATTGTACTCTCTTTTCAACCTCGTTAGTTGTAACTTCCCACTTCGGCAACTCAGGTTTGCGGAGCGCAGCAAACGCAATGAAAATGAAGCCAAAGGTAAGCTCAGGTGTTGGGGGGAATAACAAATATGGCATCTTTTTATACAACAATCGTAACGTCAGGTCACAATGGCAACTGCGTCACTGCTGCAACTGGTGCTCTTATCTGCAATTACCTCGGTGGAGTTTCATCCACTTAATGGGTACTCATCGGGTATTCCCAATAAAATGCGAGAATCATCAATGGTGCATTGCGAGGACTATACAAATATTAGCAAGTGGTTTGATTTGCAAGATGCTGCTGCAAAGAGTTTACTATCACATTATGTCCACATGGAAGAGGCTTTGGGATACCTCACTGCCCCGAAAGCTTCCACAAATTGCTGTTTCTATGATAAAGATATCATGAACTCAATTATGGAGAATATTAACAAAGTTGAACAACAAAATGGAGTTAATGGAAGTAAAACATTAAGTCCCAGTGGTGAAATGAGAATTGATTTAAACAAAATTGTTCCCAGGATTAAAAACCTGGTCACCATGGGTTTTGAAAATTGCTGTTCACAGATTGAAGTATCTTTAAAGAATTTCAAAAAGAATTTCAATCAACAGTTGGGGAGTGTCAAACACAAATTTAAATCAGAAGCAAGCGATGAGTTTTCCATGGATAGAAAAGAGTTGGAGGAAAAGCACCAGAATCTGAGAAATAAAATAAAAGATTCTAAAGAGCGCCTGAATAATTTTGAAAGTAAAAAAATGGAATCCGGTTACCAAAACAGCTGCTGTGCAGAATTAAACATAAAAACTGAAGCCTTGGAGAAGCAAATAGAAGTTGTGAGCACCGAAAGCTTGAACAAAACCAATCAGATTGAGATTCAACTAAAAGATATAGGAAATTTGTTAAATGCTTTAAGGAAAAGGACCAAGGGTGCCAAGAGCATCCTAGAGAGTCAAGGGGAAATTATTGAAGAAGAATTAGAAAATTGTGAGACGGAATTTAAAAAGTTAACCAAAACTCCAAATAAAAATCATAATTGTTGCGAGGCTTGTTTAGTTAAGTTAGTAGACAGGCTTAAGGAACTAGAAGAACGTAGTACGTCTCTTATTAATAGCATGGAGTCCAAAAACGAGAATAATAAAGACGGCAACTCTTGCCTGGAAAATGACAAAAGAATAGTGAAGATCAAGGAACTCACTGACAAATCGGAGGTCTTAGAATTTGGCAATAATTCGTTAATGCAAATTATATCTACTTTGGCTAATAAAAGACTAAGGGGTAGCATTAAGGAACTTGCACTGAAATTACAAGATTTGAAGCAAGCTACCAACAAATCCCAGATTTGCTGTAAAAATATTGACAAAATCAGCACCTTTGCCGAACATTTACAAAATAAAATTGAAGAAATAGAACCAATCTACCTGGAGCTTTTCAAACAAAATAAAACAGAATTCGAAGGCCTTAAAAATCAGGCCAAAGAAACTCTGACTAAATTATATAACATAAAAAATAATGATAATGATTTAGAGAGGTTACAAAATCTTCAAGTTGTGCTTTCAAAAGTAAAGAGCGAATTAAAGGTGCAGGAGGACGAGGTAAATGAATTATTAAATCAAAAGAACAGGGATGATCTTATGAGAGACTTTGAGAAATTGGCCCAGGAACTCGACCAGTTCTGGTCTGATGTTGATGTCCAATTATCTCAACTGGAAGGCCAAAATAATGCTTTAGATCTGTTGTTGGAGCAAGCCAAAGATCTTAGCCAAAGCCTCGAAGCCAAACTAAGCTTAAAAGACCTAAAGAAAGAGGAAAGTCAGTACCAAATTGAGCAGGAAAAGCTAAAAGAATTAAACAATCAAGTAGGTGTATGCCTGAATGCGTGCAGTGAAGTGCCTAAACTGCATGATCTCATAAAGAATGTTAATAATATAATGCAGGGTATTCGAAACAAAAAAAAACCAGAGGTAGAAAGATCCAGTAATTTCAGTCACATATTCCAAATACCCAAAAAGGTGAGAGGTTAGAGACATAAATTGAATTTCTGTATAATTACTAAAAACTAAATTAAATATTTCTTAAAACTAAATTTCATTAAATTATAATAATTTTGTTTCAATCTCAGTCAGATTTTTTAGTTTAAGAGTTTATGGGCTTTAGGTGCCCCTGAAACACTTGTCACTGTTAATTTATATCGAGTTCATTTCGAGTCGACAATGAAATCCACCTGGAGTCCATCTGCGATGCTTCAGACAGAATCCCCGCAGATTGACGATGCCCTAAACATCTGCAAATCGATTGGTGACGATCTAGAAGATTGTCTGGCCGTTGTGGAGGGGATGAACCAGAAGTACAATGCCCCCGGACGCTATGTCATTTCCATGACACCCTTTAACGAAGACTATGTATTGCCCAGCACGAGTACGGATAGTTCGTCCTTGCATCCCGGCGACTGGGAGCTAGAGATTCTCACCCAACTATATGGAGCTCGAAGTGTCCAGGAGCTGGATGAATCCTATGTGGATGTGCGCTATAAGTTCATCAAGCTAAAGTTGGAACTGGAGGGTGCCCTAACCCATTGCCAGCGTGTTGCAGACTCCGCAGACCGTCAGGAGCGCGTGGTCCATTACATGCTGGAGAGCTCCAAGAAGCGCAAGAAAATTCTCTGCAAACACTAGTTATGTATACAAATATACGAATGCGAATAATAATTCCTGACAACTATTCCGTCAAAGTCCGAGGGCGTGCGTAAATTGCAAATTGTGTCGACACTTGGCAGCTTTTATTAAAAATTACTGTCACCATTAGCCGACTGGCACAGAGAACTTTCCTGGCAGGACAAGGCAGGAGCTGGGCGAGAGGGCAACTTTCCAAAACTCATTTGGCCTGACATGAAAATGAGGCAAAGTTTTTATCAGAGTCTCGGTTTTTATACCGTCAGTAGTCGTTGAAATATACAAGGGCATGTTGTACGAGTGCATAAATAGGTAATACACAGAAGGAAAAGAAGGAGTCAACATTTTTGGGATTTAATGTATATTCTTTTTTGAGAATATTAATTTATTTAGAGAAGCCTCTCAAGAGCCCCTAGATTCTCATCACTGTGAGAGATTCCGTTGATACAGAAACACTTTGCTTAAACTATTAATTAAATACATAATGTATAGGTAATAAATTATAGTAAAAGAATATAAATATTAAATTTCCACTAAATCTTCCCATTACCAGGTATCCCTGAGTCTGTTCCTCTCAACAAGACACACATCCTTCTTTTGCTTTTCTTCTCTGTCTCCGCGACACAAGTTTTTCCTGACGTTGAGCATGATGATGGTGATAGGACAGTAACAAGTCAGCTGCATGTTTATGTGCACGACAATGGGTAAATACAAATACGGGACATGGGAGAGAAGCATAAGTATGACGGGGGAAACATGAGAAATTGCCAGGACAAAACTTGAGATAATGTAATGCAAAAGTGGCCCAGGACCAGACGCAACTTTTCCATAACGCTGTTTTCCCAACTTTATTTCGTTTTCTTTTTGTTTGTGTAACATAATATTTGTGAGCATTTTGTTGCTACTCTACCTCTTCAAAAAGGGGAATCCCCGGCACTTCGTTAGAGAGAAACAAGGACCTCGTGGCCGGCCAAACTGGACAGCTGCAAGGACATAAAACAGTGAAGTTTTGCATATTTAAAGTAATATCAAGGGGGAGAAAAAGCAAACTTTTCCTTTTTCATTATTATTATTTTTGTTGTTTCTTTTTTTGTGCTTTATTATCCCAAGGGGGAGAAACGAAGGGACTGTATAGCCCATTGAATAAAGACATCATCATCATCGAGAGCCACGGCTTGGGTTCAAAAGGTGTTCATTGAGTGAATGCTGTGGTCACTCCCAAGGCGGGGCTAAGGGCGAAGTTCACGCTGCCAAAAAGGGAGTAAAATAGCTGCAGCTTGATCACGGAATTAGTTGAACTTAATTTGGTTTGCTTTTAATAAAGGCTCTCTACCTTAAATCGGTTCATTATTTCAATGACTCTCCGGTGCATTCGCCACATAAATTTTGACTAGCACCATTTCCTGCAGCTCTGCCTCGTCGCAGATGACGACGATTCGCCTGAGTTTACGTTTTTGTGCAAGGTATGTGTGTTTTTCAAAGGGCTTTTATGGTTTATAATTAACTATTAATAAAAACTATTTATATGGTCAAAATACCATTGGAATTACCATCAATATCACATGGATTGTGTATGCTTTAATTGATATCTTTACCTAAAAGTATTTGTGGAATTAAAATAAAAAATTTTTAAGTTTTCTTTGAAATATTTTCTTTAATATAATTTCATGTAAACATATAACAAGTGGCCAGTTATATACCCAGTATCCCATATTCGTTGCACTCCGACTATATCTGTTGTTCGTTATTTATACACAGCTCGTGCTCCTGTGCCCAATGAAGCCGGGAGCAAACATTCGCCCATTAAACAGCGCTTTATGGGGCCTACGTCTCCGCACGGCCATCGATTGATATGAGTATGAGAATTTATTAGCGCTTTAATGGCCCCAGTCTCAGCAAGTAGCAGCAGCAGCACCAGCAGGAGCAGACCACCTATCGCAGAATGTGAAATGCTCCCAGGAGCACCAGGCAATTCCGAGTGCAGCTGTGAGTGCCTCGAAATCCAGACCCTCTAGCAAATTGTGGAGAACCCTTGGCTGCCGCCTACAAACAGCCATTGTGTCTGGTTTCTACAGCAAACTGAAAACAGCGGCCAAAAATCAAAGTCGAAAATGTGCTAAAACCGTCAAATTGCTTGGCCGCAAAACGGCTTGAATGGGTTGTGTGTATGGACTATATATGTCTGTGTGTGTGTGTGTGTGTGAAAGCCCACTTCCGGCCAGCATGAGCTCTGGCTAAGTGTATCCGGAGCCTGGCCATTGGCATTTGAACTGAAGAGCTGCTAGGCTGCCCCCAGCTGTTGTTGTGCAGGGGGGCGGCAGCGGCCATTTATAAAAGATTTGCCAAACAAGTTTGTTGAATTAAGATTTCCTGCGGGCCAGTTGATTGACTTTAAGTGCCGGAGACCTAACCGAATTAATGAGCCACGTCCCAGACCCCCCGAGGCGGGCCGTCTCCTCCCTCTGGGGAAATTTCATCCGCAAGTCAACGATGAGAATGCGCGAATGCGATGTGGTCCCAGTCCAGGCCAGTGAAGGGAATGAATGAATAAATATTTGCCAGACCAATTTAAGTGAAACACACTCCTTTAATGGGCAAGCTTATGATTTAATAAGAATCCAAAAGTAATTAAGTTACTCCATGTACATACCTAACAATTATTACAAAATATTCTCCTGATTATTTTCCACTTGATTGGATTATTAAAGCCTCAGTAAATCTCTATTTGCTAAAGGAATAAAACTATCCCAACAGCTGAGCCTTGGCCCCCAAAAAGGGATTCCATGTTAACTGAATTAATGACACAAGCCAGAGGGGCCAAAAATGCCAAAAGTAGACAACAAACAAGAAAAAATTTACCCGAAAAAGGCCGCAGTTCATAAATATGTAGGAATCCCCTCCAGATGAGAGAGAGAAAAAGGGAAGAAAACACGCTAAGCACTTCCGTATGAATAAATATTTAATCAATCAATTTCGACAATTTTCGTTCTCGTTTTCGGGGCTCGTCAAATGCATAAACAGAATGGATACAATTTCATTTGCCCCAATGGATGATGATGACGACGAGGATGATGGGGCTTTTGTAGCTGTCGTTGAGGCATAAAACAAGTCAGACACATAAAAGTAGATTTGATTGAAATGCTAATTTCCACAGATTACCAAGGAAAAAGAATACTCAACTCAACTCAACTCGACGCTGTTCTCTCTAAAAGATAGCCAGTCATTTGGGGACTTCCGTTGCCCCGCGACTTAGTCATCGTCATCATCATCACCATCAGCATTATTGTCAGTATCGAAATATCTGTTGAGTGAGGACCTCCTGGCCAAATGACAGGACACTTTCCAGTCGAAGCCCATCAGCCGCAGGAGTCTCTTCTACAGATTCAGTTTCAATTTCGTTTTCGTTTTCATTTTCAGTGCGATTGATTTGCTCTGAATGCTTCTCGTTTTCCCCAAAAACAGTTTTCCCAGCTGCGATTATTGTTGGGCAACATTATTAGTTTGTCTGCGCTGTCGGTGACAGGTTACCACACACACAAGGGTTACATTGAACTTGGGCTTTTCCCTGGCTTATTTTTCCGGTGCTTTCCCATATTCTAAATTGTGTGTGTGAGGTCGCAAGGGGTGACGAGAGTGCGTGTAGCAGCTCTCGGATTTTGTGGCATTTTGTAATTGAATTTCGTTCGATGCTCATATTGAAATTTTAATGAATCGATGAGGTGACGTGAGGCCAGGGGCATGCCTGGCCAGACTTCAAAGCTCCAAATCGGAAATTAAAAGCTGAAATTTGTGCATTTAGCTGTTCTATGTTTCTTAGTTAAATTGTTGCCATTCAGCTTTGATAGCTTATGCAGGGAATGAATAATTTTATAAACGATTTAAGTCGTTTTGTTAAAATGTATAATAAATATATATATTTTAGCTAGGAGATTATTTTATTTGTATGGAAATGGTCTTAAATACATGTACTTAGGTACATGTAACGTCGATTTTGATCGAATATTTCTTGTTATTCCCATCATTGTGTGTTTGCCTTTGAATTGTTACATTTCATTAAAATTAATCCACATTTATTGCTAGAAAATATATTATAACATTTTACTGATTGCTTTTAAATGTTTGAGTTAATGAAATTTGTAAATATAAATGGAATATCTGTGGCAGGATACAGACAGAATTATTATAAAATAAACCAATCATTTAATTACATTTGCCACTAACGAAGCTGTCATCTTATCAACATTAAAATGTATTTCATTGCCAAGACTTTGTTTACAAACGAACTAAGTGAGAAATCCCGATTTTTAATGATATCTCTATCTGCGATATTTGCCTTCTTACACCGCGTACAACTTTGGAATTTATCCTGGCACTCGAACAGAGTCCTCCAGGCACTCATTCAGTCAGCCGGGTGAGTTCACTCAGTCAACTCGGTTATCGCACACACACAATGCGTAGTCACAACATTGAGGCCAAGTTTACTTGAGCATGAAGCTGAGAGTTTGTGACAAAATGCGACTCCAAGTGACTCCGAGGGACCAAGGGCTGAGGGACTCCCGACTGTGGACTGCGAAGTACATTCCCCCGACTATGACAAACTGCCGCAGGATCCGAGGAGCAGCTGCAACATGCCACAGTTGCACCAGCTGGAGTGATAAACGCGCTGCACAATTGCTGCCTCCGCCGCCGCTGCTGCTGCCGAGATTTGCCAACTGACAAAATGCTTCTGACATTTTTGCAAGTTAACAATAAAAATATTTCATATAATTTAACGCTGCTGCTGCGTCGCCGCTTTTATGGCAAATTATGTTTGACTTCGTCTACAGTTTAGTTCTCATCTTCAGCTCCATGTCCATCTATAGCTTTTTAGCTTCATTTTCGGTTTCTGCTTTTGACTCTTTAGCTTCTTTGTCACATCTTTTTGGCAATAAGTCGAGCGGCAGGCGACGAACTTGAAGAATGTTCTTCCTTATTTATTGCTTTTAACATATTTGTTTGGCCCCAAGGCAATCTGTCTTTTGTGAATGAGTGTGTGTGTGTGTGAGCAAATGCAAATTTTCCGTCTCAAATTTTCTGACTTTGTCTTTCATTTTCGGTTTTCTCATGGCAAAGTTTCTTGGTCGAAAACAAAGGGGCCCTTGACAAAGTGCAGCTGCCTGAGAATCGCTTGGGGGTTACCATTTTGTGAAGGGCGGTCAATGAAAAGTTTATTGTGCCCCGAAAAGAAGTCATAGCGGAAGTTCCTTTTGGCAATTGTGTGTGTGTGTGTGTGTGTGTGTGTCTGTGTGTGGGAAAGCCCGAAATAAATTGCAAATGGCGCTGGCAAGTGGCCTGAAATTATACTGAAAATCGTGCATGCTAAAGGAATATTTTTCTATGCCTTTTTGGGGTGTTCCCATAAGTTTAGGGGTTAAATATTTAGCCTAAATGGCGAATAATTTAGTGGGTTTACTTTATCAATTACTCTCAATTAAAACTGTGTAAAGGTGTGTTCCATTACCAATTAAAAATATATACAAAAACATTATTTTAGCTTAGCTCCACGGCAATTTTTAATCAGCAACAAATCAAATAAAGAAATATCCTTAAAGGACTTATAGTTTAACAATTTAATGAACTCCCTAGATGTGACTCCCATCGCCGCCATCAGTCTCAGTTTCATCCCCTCGGAATGGGTTGTCACCTCCGGCTAAGGTATCGGCCGAGACAGATAATTCTGGAGCCTGCGAGACCCTGGCCCTGATACTCTTCTGCAGCTGGGCTAATGCGTTATTGGCTGTGATAATACGTCTGTTGATGCGCGTCAGACGCTCCTGGATATTGTTGTACTGCTGCTCCGAGAACTGGGCATCCTCGGAGCGATCCAGAGGCACCACAGATGCATCGATGTTATTGCCTTGGCTAGCATCCAAGGGCTCCCAGCTAAGGGCTTCTTCGAATTCGTCGTCCGACATTTTTGAAAAGTTAATACAAGATTTTATATTTTTATTTTTGATGCGGCTCAATTAGGAAGTTGAAAGTGATTGAATATGGTGAAGAGAAAGACAAAGCCTACTCATTTGTTTCGTTTGGATAAGCCTACTAATTTGTTTCGTTTGGATACTTATAGCATTTTCCTTTCATAAACTTTACGTTCAAGTCTTAACAGGGCCTAAGGAAAATGCAAAATCTCTTAAGCCATCGCCTCCCACTTGGCATGTAATCGAGTGTGAAATGTGTCCGGCAGGGTCATAAAATCAGAAATCAATTAATGCCATTTAAGAGGGCGAGACGGAGCAAGGATATGAATGTCGGCAGTCGTTGCCAGGGCACAAGGCAAATAAATCTCTGAAGCGAGTCCTCCTTGGAGGATGGCAAGTTGTCGCACAGTCACAGACTCGAGCGAACGAAATCAAAGTCTATAACTTAACGACTGCAATGAGAATGAGTCTGATGACGATGTCGACGATGTGGCACGCCCTCAAGGCCACCCACCCAGCTCCACCACCGCCCACTAGGAAAGCAGAACGCAGAAAAAGAGACCAAGACAAAAGCCGAAAAAGACGGAAATGCAGCATTCATTCTCTCGCCATTTTTCCTCCATTTCCCCCGCTCTGTCCCATCACTCTTGCAGCCTGTTTTTCGCCTTCATGTGCTAAATATTTGCCAGTGCCATTTCTTTACTTTTACTCTGGCCTTTGTCGCCAAACTGGATTCCGATTCTCCGATACCCATACCCCATTCCCCATACCCTATACCCCACACCCATTCCCATTGCCATTGCTATGCTCATACCCCCACGATCCCCATCGTAATAAAGCAATAAATCTGGTGCGGAATGGCTCCTCCTTTATAATAAATTCCTTTACGCACAAAAACACTTACAAATGACTTTTTGTTCAATGGAATAAATGGCATGTCTCTATATATATCGTTGGCATATACTCGTTCCAATATCCCTCTGCGACTGCATGTCTATGGCTGCACCCAGAGCCGCAGCACACTTCCTAGACTTCCTATTTCTTCTGGGATTCGCTGAATCCACTATTGATAATGCCATTTGGCATTTGCCTTGTGGCCGGGCTTTGACTTTGGCGACGTCTTTCACTTTGTGGCTTTTGCTATTGAAAACCCGTTGCGCTGCTAAGTAGGCAACATTTTTCAGCCGAGCCTTGTTTATTTGTTTGTCTCGCTTTTTGGCAGGGTTTGGAACTAGAAATAAATTGAATTTTGGGAGAGGACAGAGGAGAAAGTAATGGGGAAATCACACAAAAAGAGATTTATCTGGATGGGAAAGCTGTCCTTGGTAGTGGGAGATAATAGGAAGAAAGTATTACTTTTAAAAGTAGTTTTCGAAATTAAATTACTATACAATTCAAATGCATAATTATCAAGCAGATAGGAATTATTATATGTTGAAAAAATACAATATATCTTGGGTAAACCACAAATACAATTGTAAAATATTTAGAAAATTTAAAAGCATTTATTTTATTTAAACTATGAATCGAATTGTCATTCAGTAAATATGTATCTTTCTATAAAATAAAGATACCCTTTAATATTAAATTTTAGTAAATAACCCCAAATGCAACATTAAATTAAACGCCTTTCAATCAATCTAAATTAGTGCGATGGCATATTACCAGGGAATAACCCTCTTTAATCCCCACTCATTTCTTATGCCACGCAGAGTCCAAGCTGTTGCCTAATCCGCTGTCCAAATCACTTGGAAACATGTTGCTCCGCCGGCAACGCAGACAACTAATTGATGATCTAATTGAATGTTCCGAGACCATTTCACAATGCTCTTCCGGTTCCGGTTCCACACATACAATCATACGTAGATATATATGATAACTCATGAACCCATATCCCGTAGCTGGCGGAGCATCTGTCAGAGCCATCACAATAAATAACCATATAGTTATAGTTGAGTTTCCTGCATTAAAATGCCATCATGCTGGAGATTAATGCGAAAAGGTCACGCCCAGCTCCTCAGAGGAGGTGAAAGCCATTCACTTTGCTGAGACATTGACATTTGCTGTTGCTCTTGGCTTTTCCTTTACGTTCCTTTCCATTGCCATTGCCTTTGCTGTTTCCTTTCCTTTCCCTTCCGTTTGTCATTTTCCTTTGTTTTTGTTCTTGTCCTGCTGCCTCAGTTTTATTTGTTGTTTGCTGTTGCTGCCGCAGGACGACGCGCCAGATGAGACACGTGACAATGTTGGGGCAAACATAAATGCCGTGTGTCAACATGCAGGTCGCAAAAAGAACTAAAGTGAAAATGTCTTTTTATCAACTTTCGGGAAAGGTTCTGACAAGTGCACAGGGAAAAATATTTATATTTTATCAATAATTAATATAGTAGAAATATTAAATTATCTAAAAATAATAAACAACTTTCTAATTAGTGTCTTGAAATTATAATTGAACATTTTTAGATATTTACATTTAAAATTTGACTCACTATTTTGCTATAAATAATAATTCTTGTATATCTCAAGAAAAGGCTTTTAATTTTGTATAATAATATTTAATATATAATCTTCTTGTAATTATATTTTTCTCCCTGCATTTCTCTCTCCTTTCTGGCTTTTTGGTAGGTTTTTTGTTTTTAGTTTTTACATTTGTCTTAATTAGGGGGAGGTGTCGGTCTCCGGGATAGAAGCCACTTGAAGAAATGTGCTTGAAGGGCCATCAGCTGCCGCTGGCACTTGGCACTGACTTGCCTGACTTTCTCCTGTCTTTCTCCGCTTTCTTCTCCCTCTATCCACTTTCTCCGGCACTGCTGGGGGAACACGTGTGCGACTTAATGGCAACACTTTCGCATCCTCGGAGTCCTAGTATATGCTGCTCATGTCTGTCTGTAATTTATATGGCTGCTTGAGTGCCGCAGCAGACTCCTTCGCCTCCTTCGTCAGTTTTTGCCTAGGAAAATTTGTTATTACGTTGAATTAAACTTGAAAAATGTGTTAATGGGCTCTGTTCTGCTCTGTTGTGTTCACACCAACTGCGGCTCCCGACCAAGGCAACTTAATTAAATTCCACAATGATTTTGTTATTTCGCCATGTAGCAACAAGGCATCTTCTTGCCTAACTACGATTGCCAAAGATGCCGGAACACAGAGTTCCACATGGCGTATGTGTGATATTCGGGAGCGCCTTTCCTTTAAACGCTTGCAGCTGACTTCCAACTTTCTTTGTTTTTCCTGGCATCCCCCATTTAATTTGCCAGCCCTAATGAGCTGTGAAAAGTGTTTTTGTGCGAAAATTGGTAAATTGTGGCAGTTGAGGCAAACTGTGTGAAAAAATAATGATGATTCCGAAATAAGTTCTGAAGTCATGGGTGACGCAGCCAAGGAAATTACAAAGAGAAGACCAGCGGGTAAGATATCCTTAAATATTATTTATTTTATGAAAAATTAATTTCCCCATCTTTTCTTTTAAACCTTCTTCAATTGTTACTTACATGGGACAGCAACGTAAAAGCCTTAAAAGCCGAAAAATATTCCCCTGTGTTTATCATTTCTTTTTCATTGAAATTTATTCGAGGCTTAACTTTTAACTGTGTCGACATGAAAATGGTTTTTACTGGTAATTAAAAATAAAACCTGCAGATTTATGTGGAACGGAAGAAACAAAAAACCAGGGAAAATCTTTCACTGACCAACAACGACATTCGTCCGATCCCTGGGAGTCGCATTCAGCCGGGTGACTTGTTGCCGGAAAAGCTGTAAGCTGTAAGCCGAGTTAACTTTAATCAGATGGCAATTAGCAGCGAGAGGAGTCAGCAGCACGACATCGAAAGTGGAAAAGCATGACTTAAAGGGGGGAAAATCTGTTAAGCAGAGAGTTTCTTTCGCTTTAAATTTTCATCAGAATCGTGAGCTCAGGCCTTCGCATCCCCGAAACACTCATGAATCGTTTCGGTAAAAACTGTGGCCTTTGGCTTATTGCATTTTTCAAGTGTGGCGAAGTGCAACAATTATTTATTGCCAACCAGGAAAACCCAGAAAAAAACATAGCCAAGGACAAGCGTTCTCCGGTTTGGTTATAAATATGTTGAGGTTTAAAGTATTTCGCACACGGCATTTTACACATATTAAAAAGTTGGCCATTTTCCTGCCCCCGAGGTGGATGTTGAAAAACCCCACACATAAAACTTGGCCGCATTGCACATGGGAAAATGCGCTCAATTTGCATTTGAATTTTGTGTGTTCCCATTTCCATGTATTTGTGTTGATGGAAACTTTTCTAAGAGATGATAAAAAGGGTGTGGTTCTGGCTGGGATGATCATCACGGATGCTGGAACGTGCGTTTGTGTAAATGAGCTGCAAAAAATTTGGGTTTTTTTGTCAGCCTTTTTCTCTGTTGGTTTTGGCGTAGTTTTTCCTATTTTTTAGGTTGGGGAAGTTTCCCTTTTGTTTGTTTGGAAAGTCTAACATCAACACATGGTAATTTGTTTTTTTCGTTCTTGCCATTTCCCTGTTTGTTTTCCCTGTTGAATGTCATTGAACACAAGAGAGCCTAAAAGGAGTATTCGGGAAATGCTGATACAATTTCGGATTGTTTACCTTGCCGTCTTCAAACTGAGAAATTGGTTCCTTGTGGATGGAATAAACAATCCCAAAGCATTTCGACTGAATTAGGAAGCGTCTTAGCCAGCTCTTTGTAAGAGTAAGCCCTGGTATTATAATAATTTGTTCTTTGCAAATCCGCACCCGCACCTAATTTGCTGTAAAATAATTCACTTTCCCTTTACAGCCGGCTGCCCACGGGGTTCGGGCATTTAAATTGAATTGAAAGTTTTCCGTTGACAGCCGCCGAGTCCTTGTCCGATGATTTATCATCATAGTCCTGGGCAAAACTTTCATTAGGAAAATACGGGGAAGAAGAGAGGTCCTCCCACTGGTCGCCTGGCCAGGCACGCACATTCCGAAAACTGCCCAAAACTTGTGAGTTTTCATCTCATGCCCTTGCGACTTTTCTGTGTGCCTGTCTGAACTTTAACTTATACTATATATGTATATACACTTATATATGTGTGGATATATTTTTTATTCTTTGGTGAGCAGGACGACACTTTATCATGTCTCTGCCGGTGACCGGGCCCGGGTGCCGAAAAGTGGGCCCAGCTTGCCCGGAGCGCCCAAATTGAAATGTGCCAGCGTCAGTCAGAGTAAATGAGGCAAAACGCAGCCGCAGACCCGGCGGGACGTAATTGTGTGCCCCGAATCCTACAACAGAAATCTCGCACACCCTCTACACTCTCAGCCTCCCAATACATCCCACAATCGTGGCCTATTAGGACTCCAAGAGGACACAAAAAAAACCACCTAAAATCTCGATTTTTTTTGTGTTGTATTTGACTTTGGTTTGTCTGCGCTTGACAAATATTTAGCCAAAGTGATTTTTGACAGCGCCGTAATAAAGGCTGCCCGAGCGCCCAAGGAATACTTCATGCTTCGTTTGAGCGTAATTTGCGATTGACCCAGGCAGCAGCAAGGACCATGCGGCGTATGCGCAATTTGGTAGCAAAACAAGCCAAAGTGCCGACAATTGAATCGGAATTGCGGCCAAATTCGAGTAATGCTCTAGCGTCAAAATATTTGCTTAGGATTTGTACAAAACAGAGAGCTTGAGGTCAGTGAATTGAATCAATTTTGAATATATCCAATTGGAGCAGAACGACTCACATTTGATGGCAGCTTAACGATTCTGTTGCAAGTATTTAGCTTTAAATAAAAATGTATATTGTTGGTTGAGTAGGTGAAATAAATATAATAAAACTAATTTGAATAAAATATTTAAATTAAATAAAACACATTTGCAATTTTCACTATAAATTTTGATACATTTATTTATAAATTTTGAAAATAATATTATTGAAGTATTATTTTTAATGTGGAGATTCTATTATTATACTTTCAGGATGTAGTATATAAATTTGTTTATAAAATTCTAATATTATAATACGACCATATTTAGTTGCTGCTGAGAGTTGCTGCTGTATTATAAATATAAGGATGCTTCGAATCGACGATCCCTGGTCTGCTGCTAGTGCCATTTTTTTTGTAGAAATTTCACAATTTTTGGCTTGACTTTTGGAAATGTGCTGAAGGTGTTGAGGCATTGTAATATTGTAATGTTACTGGGAATGTTATTGCTTTGTGATCTTAAAGCTACTAATGATATTCTTTAGAGTTGCTAATAATTTGAATCGCTAGAAACTTTCTAGCTAATTCGCAGTATTGTTCTAAATTTGTAGTATTGGGATGCTGGGTACTGGTTATTCTTGTGTTCAGATATAGTCTTTGCGCTGCAGACTATGATCCAAAGTATGTTACTGCTGTAGGTTTTATAAATTTAGATTTAAAATTTTAAACATTATTAGTGCATTTAACTTACTAAATTGTTCTCACAGCAGGGCTTCTGGTATAGTAGGATTGCTGTTGGTTTGGTATTGGTTTGACTTTGTGAAGCGTAGATTGCACCCGTTGGTAATATGTATTGCTTATATAGTGTTACTGGGAATTGGTTCTTGGTTATCAGGAGGGAACAAGAGACGAGTTCAGAGCGAAGAGAGGAGATAGCATGAAGACTGAGTGGCGCCTAAGAATGACACAGTAAATGGTGCTCAACCGTGTATGAAGGGGCCTTTTCCCCTTAAAAATTAACGTAGTCTAGTTCCCTTTTGAGCCGCAGAGTAAGCCTGAGCTTCCTCTGTTCGCTGTCGTACTTTGCCTGACACCTATCCACATCCACGGGATGGGGCAATGGTAACCGCAACCGATACAAGCAGGTCCCCAGATCCACTTCAGTTTCCTGGAGACTCAGTGACATTTTATCAGCGGTCATGGCTTCGTCCGGCAGAGAGATCTCCAGTATGAGATCTTCACAGCTAGCCGAAGAGCCCGTCCGATTGCCCATCTGCAGGGATTTATGAATAATCAGTTTTTGAGAAATTTATATATAAATAGGCGAGGGAATTTCACCTGCAGGAAGACATCTTCTGTGCCCACTGCCTGGCGATAGGTCATCGTGTACTCTGGCGTCTTTCGAGAGTCAAGGATGTCATTGTCCTCCTTTTCCTGCTGCAGCTGCCACTCTTCCAGGTTCTCCGGCTGTTTCTTTTGCTCCTCCACCAAAGGTGTGGCCAAAGAATTTGGCTTCTTTTTACTCTTTGCCCTGCCGGAGGAACCTGGGGTCTTGGGAGGCCCAATGCCACCAGGAGCTGAGAGCGCAAAATCCAGCAAATTAATATTAAATCAAGAGAAGCCCCTAGATAGAAGTTTTTTCCCACTCACTCATCTTGTGGACCACCATAGAGTCATCCTCATCCTCACTACTGCTGTACTCGATACCGGGCCTCCTTTGGTTGGGATTCAGGAGGTTTTGCAGCTGCCGCAGCTGGTCGGGATTGTCGAAGATCGACATATTTGCGACGCGGGTTGTGGGGCACTTATAAATAATAAATCACTGGATTTCTTTTACTAGTTTTTTTTTTTTTTTCTTTAATTTGGAAGAGTTAATTTTTTCACTTTTACTGGAGCTTGTGCTACTGCTAGCTCGGCTGGTGTTGGCTGAATGAGAATTGTGTAACACAACGTCTAGTACACAAAGCTGACAGCGGCGATGGGATATCCAGGACTACTAGATTGATATATTGAGAATTTTCATGGCTTACTTTACACAGTAAAATATTATAGTACAAATGTATATCATTTCATCAGTTTTCTTTAAGAATCTTAAACAAGGCACACGAACTGATTTAAACTATAAAACTAATTTTCAAGCCTTAAAACTATACTTTTAAATCGGTTTTTTGTTTTATTTTTATACAAAATATAAATGCCGCTGTCTTAATGATTCCATAATTAGTTTGCTGAGTGTAGATGATTGTTTATTTTGTTGCCCTGGCAACTTGGCTCTGCATTTCCCAGGCAACATGGAAAATTCTAGAGAGCTGCTCTTTTACGAACAGTTTGAGGTACCCAAAGGGTTTCATGGGCTTCGGGGGGTGTCCCCATTCCCCTGTTACCTTTACCCTATTCAACAACATTTCCCCGCCTTTGGCGACAATTCACTTTCCACTGGCAGGAAAACTATGAGGCCCCACTTTAGGCATTTCAATTAAAAACTTGGGCGCGCTGGGCCGAACTACCAACCCCATTTAGTGGGAAACTTTTTGCCCGAAAGCGAGAACAGGGCTCGAACAAAAATATTTCAGTTGTCAGAAACAATTGTTTTGTGAATTATAAATTGTGTAATTATTGTTCTAGGCTTGACCTTCCGTTTCGGTCAGGGCCAGTGCGAATTATGAACAGCCAACAACGGCCAACAGTACAGAAAATTTGCATTTTTCACGCAAAAGGAGAGGGGAATGGGAAGCGCTAATTTGACTTTCTGGCAAAATCAGGGGAAAAGAGGGTTGGGGAAGGCCGAGTTAACAACACGGCCGGGCAAAGTCGTGGCTCAGTTACAATGGCCACGACCACGACCACAGCGGGGTCCCAGTTTGGCATTCGACAGAAAGGATTTGCTGCCTCCAGTTTTCGGTGTTCACTGGCGGCCGGCCTGGCAACGTGTTTAATTTGTGAAACACGAACTGTCGGCATACACAAAAAAATAAGCCCAGTTTTTCATTCGAAAGGGAATTTCGCCACTTGTTCCGGCTCAATGGACGGCACTTGACAGTCGGATCTTAAAGGGACACAGGTCTACGGTCCACGGATTCTGGCTTTGTCATTTGCAGCTTCGGTGAACTTGAAGTGTAACTATTCCAAGGAAATCGTATACGTGTGGTGAGGTATATTTATTTAGGAAAGAAATTAAAACTGTATATTACAGTAAGTATAAGAGGTATTTCCTTAAAACTAAATACAGTTTAAACTTGTTAACAAGCTGAATATAAAGGAATTTTATAATGAAAAGGCATTATGTTTTGCTTCTCCAATCTTTAGTAGGTAATTTAAAGGACTTATAGTCAAACATTTAATGGATAGTAATCGCAATTCCTTGAAAAATAAGCTAATTTATCTAAAAACTTTTTAAAACCCTTTTTATAATTGAAAAAACAATAGAAAATTATATTTTTAGGTACCGAATTCAGTGTTTACGATCTAAAAAATGTTCTATAATATTTTAAACATTTAAAGGTCCTTCAAAAAACACATATTTAGTTCTAAAGCAGCCCCGATTACATAAACCGTGACATAGAAATAAGTAAACTAGCTCCTCAGTTAAAATGTAAACAAAAACTAATCAATTTATTAAATATACCCAATTTTTAAGCTCTACTTTCTCGCCAAACCATTTTATTAAATTAAATTTTTAATTTAAATCCTCACACAAAACAAAAGTCCAAATGAAATCTGTTGCCATCGAAAGCAAGGCAAACATCACGTAACTGAACTTTCACCTTGGGCCCGCCATGCAATCCAACTATCGCTGTCAACAGAGGGTATTGGGGCGCATTGGAATGCACCCCAGGATACGAGTCCTGTCCCCCCTGGCTCTCTCCCCAGCTGGCGTCACGCATCCAGACAATGAACATGAATCCATGGTGTAATTGTATTTCGCCTGTCGCACACATTTCAATGAACTGCAAGGGGGGAAAAATGTCGGGAGCCCTATCCGAAAAAAAAGCCACGCAAATTTGTGTTGACTGAATACACAAGAACGAACGTCTGTCCCTCCAGGAGCCCCTTCACAAGGACCCTCCCAAAGCCCCCTTTTATCCCTAAGCCCAAGGCCATTGCCAAATAGATTTTTGTTTCAGTCGCATATGATGGCTATAGAGGAGAGAGAGTGTGACAGGGGGGAAAGCGGGACAGCAGCTGCACCGAAAAAGTGAAAGTGAAAGCATTTTCCGCATTGTGTTGGCAGCTGGGACGTGTCCTTCCGCCCGTTGCGTCCCCCCCTAAAAAGGAATGTGATTTGTGTGCCAGCCTCTGGCCCACATCCTGCCCAACCTTGCTCTCTCCTTTGTCTACTGTTTTTCAGCAAGATATTATTATTTTTCGGCTGTAACATAAAATGTAATTAAGAAGGCATTAAGTAGCGTGCATAAATCATTGGGCCACATGTGTGGACGGGCCAGGCACCACCTGGCGAGGGGTTCGAGATGGAGAGATGGTTAGTGGTTATGGTTCTGGGTTCTAGGTTCTAGGAACTTGAAAACTGGAGTTACGTAAGGGGCTGCCACTTGAGGGCAGCCAGGAGAGAGAGCGGAATGGAGCCTGTTAGTTGGAAGGAGCGAGCAGGGGCCAAGTTCCCGTCATAGATCTGGGTCTACTGATTGCATTCGCCTTTTTTTACTTCCTCTGGCGACACTGCGGCGCACAATTTTGGCCATTTATTTATATATTCCTTTTTTTCGCTCATTTTATTTTGGTGAACGCAGCTGCAAAATGCTTATAGAGATGCACAGGGAAAAAGTAGTAATACAAATGGAAGAATGCTTTAATAATCTTTTTATTACAGACAAAATATTCATCTTACCTTTAAATAACTTTGATCATTTTTTCTTATTAATAATTATTGCACGGGTATTTTGTTTAACTTTTAGCAAAAACAACCGATCGATATCTATGAAAAATAATGAAAAACCAATAAGCTTCGCTTTCACCTTTCTCGTTGTGTATCCTTAAAAAGAATGCGCCTAGCTGAATAATTCGCAAAAATAAAAAACCGAAAAAGGAGCATGGCCACAGAGCCAAAATGGGAAAACAGGATGAACAGGATGTGCAGTCAAGCGAGTCAGGAGCAGCGGCATAAAAATAAAACTAACATGGCATACGGTGCGGCTAAGCAATGACAACAAACAAACAAACCAGTAAACAGACAAGGGCCAAAAAAAGACGCTCAGCTTTAAGCGGCGGCTACTTTAAAGTCCATTGGACCACGAAATGGTAGCCAACGCAAAGTCCTTCCCACAACAAAAAAAAAAAAAGAAATATATATAGGAAATCCCAGAAGAACGCAGCTTAACAAAGTTAAGCCAAAATCCTCGGAAGACTAAAACTGGACCAGCAACCAGATTTAAGTCGCTTAGAGGAGGCCAAAGCTGAGATTTCGAGTGGAACTAAGAGAATCACTCAAGAGAGAAATGAGTCAAGTAAATGAGAATTATAGAAAAAAGAGAGTGGAAGGGAAATTGGGAGAGAATGCGGCAGCTTTCGCCGGCTGTTTGTAAACAAAGTGAAAGCTTTTCCATCAGCTGCTTCGGCGGCATGGCAAACACAGTGGGGGAAATTGAGCACACAAAAGATTAAAATGAAACGAGGAGGAGAAAGATATATAATTTTTAAATATTGTGTATACTTTTTCTAAAATTTTAATTTTTTAAAATTGTATAAATAATTAATTAAGATGTTAATGGCTAATCGCAACATATTACCCTTATTATATTCATTAAATCTATATTTTCTATTATATGATAGTTGTTTTTGACAAATTAAAGTATATAATAAAATTAATTTTAATTCTAATAACCCTTCTGTATTTATCAAGTTACAAAACTTTATAAATGAAATACAATTTGTTGACAGTTTTTTCCAAATTTTAAATTTAAAAATAAATCGGTAAAAATTTCTGAATTAATTCTTTGCATTAAAAACTTCAGACTAAAATAAAAATAACTCATTTATTTTATAACAAAAATAGTTTAAAATGTGATGATAAAAATACAAATAAAATACAAATGTAATGTTTACAAAATATATTTAATTACTTTATTGATTTCATTTAAAAAGTAAGAATAATAAAATCAAAACTTTATAAATTCAAATCAAATTTTTAATGGGACTACACATCATAAAAGTAAATTAAAAATGTAAAATACTCTACAAGCATTAAACTCACACAAATTAATTGGCTTAACAGACAAACGAAAGTGAAACCATATGCCACAGAAGCAGAGCATGGCGTCCAGTAACCCCATTGTAAAATGATTCCTCATTAAGTAGTTATAAAAAATAACCAATGCCCCCTCCCCACCGCCCAGCCTGACCACACCAAAGCGATTAATGCAATTATCTAATATACCGAGGGAACTAGATGGGATTTAATGCAAATTAGCCGGAGCAGTGAACGAAATCGAAAACGAAACAAAATTTAACTGAAAATGAAATGTTCGGAGTTCATAGTTTTCCATGCGACACTTCGTGCTGAGAGTGAACCAATTTTGAAGCCAAATCAATGCCTGATAAACTGGCTCACGTAACTGTAGTCTTGGGGAAGACCTGATCGGAATTTAAAAAATCAACTCACAGCGAAAATAAAAATGGAAAGCAGGTAATTTAAACCATTTACTGCAGCAGCTCGGAAGACAAAATGCTCTTTAAATATGTAGAAAATATGTGCACAAGGTCTGCGATTTGCTACGATTTATGCATATCAAGAAAGTATGTACAATTTATTGGTTGTAAAAATGGAGGAAGTCTTGGCAAAGAGAAGGTACACTAAAGACAAAATATAAGCTTCAAATAACTCCATTAATTAAAAGGTGAAATATATATTATGAGTGTTTATTAATTACCAAAATAATTTACATGAAAAAGGGATTACTTACCAATGAGATAAATACACATTTTTACACAGAACTAACTTGCTATTTTAGTTAATTTTTGTATTATAATATTTTTCAAACTTTAATACTTTAATAGAACGCTTTTTTTCTTGCTTTAAATATAAATATTTAAATATTTTATTTACAAAACCACTCACCTTTTTCCTGGCAGCTCGACGCCTCTGCTCTGAAGTTTTTCGCTGCCACTTGCGTCGGTCCGCCTCGCTGGCAAACAGATCCTCCACACTGCTGTTGCTGCTGGGCTCTCCATCATCACCAGAACTGTCCGTTGAACTGGATGCATTACGTCCTAGTTCAGCGTCCCTTTGCCTTAGCTTTCGGTAATTCCCCGAGGAGTCATCGCTGCTGAGGAAGCGCTCTCGAAATGCCTTGTAAAGGCCCGCACTGACACTGCCAATACTGCCACGACCGTGGACACCAGCAGTGGAAGCACTACGTCCGGCGTAGCTGCTCCTTCGCTTCTGCCGGGTTCCAGGTCTCACGTTGGGTTCTGGATTCACGTTGAGACTCTGGAGGGCTGCATTCATGTCCAGCCAGCCAGCGGCACTCATCCTTGCTTGGCTACTCCCAATAATGCCCTCTAATCTCGGTGATGCAATGATTGTCGTCACGGATTCAAAGCGCTGCCTCGCATGTCAGGTGGATCGCTTTCTGGTCCCCTGGTTCTGGTGCCTAACCTTTTGCCCCACCACCTCCCCCGGTGGTGTCTCAGTTCGCTTCCCTCCAATTAACAATTACGAGTGGCTGGTTGGTGTTTGCCTGCCGCCCCGAAAAGAAACAATCAGAGTTTGGAATTAGAAAATTAGAAGAGGAAAATTTGCATGCTTTCAATTAATAAGGAAAACCCATTCAGTCTGCCCATCAAAAGCAAAGTTTTCCTTCACTTTTTTTCGGCACGGATTGTTGACTTTTGATTAGGAGAGTCAGTGAGTGAGTGAGTGAGCGATTTTCCTTATGGAAATGGGGAAAATTCCACTACGGGTTTTTGTGAGGCAGATGGGGGGAGGCACAGGGATAAGGTGTGTCCAAATGGCTGGCAAAATTGTTATTCAAGGCAGATTGCTTGGGTGCATTCATGAATTTTAAGTGGAATTCCTGGCTGAGTTAGTACATAAAGATATTAGTATTATGAATCCCTAAAAATGCATTTTAAAGCGTAAACTATGTAGTTTATATCGAACTGATATCCCCCTCAAACATTGTAATCATTATTTTAATACATTTTCCATGCCACAGCTGAAAATGCATTTCCATTTCGCACATTACATTGATTCATTTTAACAGACATTAATCGATTTAATGACAATTAAACGATTCATATTCAGAAATCAAATGAATGTCAGGCGACACTCGGATACATTACCAAATCTCGTAATATGTTCAAATGATTTGATGGAGCGACATTTTTAATGAATTTCCATTTAACTTAATTGGGTCATCCCATCATCTGCGGCCGGGTTCAGTGGCTGCACATTTAAAGTAATTTAAATTAAACTTCAACCGCTGAATAAATGCAAATACATAAATTATCTGATTCTCTTCGTTATTATTATTATTATTTTTTTTGTTAATTCATGCACCGGCAAATGAACATGAAAATGCGAAAAACTCAGTTTTCCCTCTCTCTTTCCTCTGGGCAAGTGAAAAGGCGTCGGAAAAGATGAAAGGGTGGCAATGATGAAAAACTAAAGTGAAATACCACGAGCCACTGCTGAGTGTGTGAGTGTTTGTGTGTGGGCCCTATAGGTGCACATCATTCCGATCAGAAATATATAATTTAAATCTCTCTTTCGCCCACTTAACATTTTAAGTTCATATTTGCCAATCCTAAAGGATGTTTGTGTTGGCTGTTGGGAGTGAACTCTGGTTACCACTTCCAGTTCGTAAGCTATTGAGCTATTAGAAAAATATTTGCTCGCTTTGCACTGCCAGAAAAATTATTTTTATTAGTTACTTAAAGACTTTACTTAATTAAGAAATTATAAGGCATTTTTTTAAGTCTCTATCTGCATTATTAAATTTTTTTTCAAGCCCTTTTAACCAAAGTTTAATACTAATTTCATATTAATCAATTAGGTGATTATTAGACACATTTTTCTACCTTTAATTAAAATCTTAAACAAATCAGATCGCCTATTTGCTTTATTGATTAGATACCCCTATAAATATTTTCAACTCAGCTTTCTTAATCGGTGATTCAACGGATTATCGGTGTGGCAACTGCCTAAATCAATTCCCATCATCGATTGAAGTTTTTACGGTGTATTGACGTTGCGAGCATAATAAACAAACGTTAAACAGACGATGTCGGCGACAGAAGAAAAGAGCCAGATTCGAAAAGAACTCCCCAACGCACACACTTCATTGGTAACGAAAAAATACAACAACAAAAAGATAGAAACAAGTCCAGCCAAAACAAACTGTCACATTAGCATATTAGGAACTCTGGGGAGCCTACGAAAATACGCCTGCCCTCAACGTTCTGACTTGGCCCACTCTCTGCACTGAGGGAACGTATATATCTCCATTCTAGAGACTCGAGATAAAATCTGTATTAATCTGGAATATAAACATATATTTAAAAAATATTCTTCTTCATTCGCCATGATAAGTAATTAGTAATTAGTCCCCAAAGGCCAAATTTCTCTGATGCTAGTGTACATTTTCGTATAGGAAATATATCCTTTTTTGGAATGAAATATTCATTTTTTCATCATTTCTTTTTTATAAATTTTGTTTAATATAATATCCTATATTTCTTACAGTGCTTTCCGTACTTCTGCCGGCTCTCTGCGTTCTGTTCTGCCAACGCACGCAACGCTGCGCATGCGCAACTTTCTTTACTCAACGAGCGCCTGCGTCTGCGTCAGCGTTAGCGTCTGCTTCTGCGCTAGCGTCGACGGCTCTGCTTCGGTTTAGGCCTTGGCAATGGAAATGGCTTTTGGCTGAAAGCATATGGCTTTGGCTTTGGCTCTTGGCACCGTCGCTCTTCGGAGCCGTATCAGTCGGCTTGCAGACTTTCGCGTGTGCGGCGGTGCGAACTAGCTTATAGCCACGATTTGGAGCGGATCAGAGGGACTGAGAATTTGTGGATCCAAGATTCGAGATTCGAGAATCGCAAACAAACAGATCGAGAAATTCGCTGGGATCAGGGCGCGACTTGTTGACAGTTTGCAGTCATGTGAAGTGGTTCAATTAGTGCAACAACAATATAAGACAGAAAGAAACCGTGCTTGATTTACATAATTAACAAGTGGAGTGCGAACGGAGATTTCGAAAAGCCAGAGCTATCTTCCCCCGAGGAGAGAAAAGGAACGAGCCAAGCGAGAATATCGAAATATATTCCGATAACGGAACTGCTCGTGGCGAAGACTCATTAAGTTTACATGCAGCGGATTGCATAACCAGAAGAGAAGATGATGCTCCACTTACGTCACTGGGCACTCGTGCTGGCCATCGCTTCCTGCTCAGCAGCGGCAGTTGCAGCGATGACAACAACGACGACGACATCAACAACATCATCGTTATCCTCCATTCCGGGCAAATATCAGGCCTTGGGTGCAGCCCATCACCAGCCAAAGAAGCTGAAAATCGGAGCTGCCTCCTCCTCCGCCTCATCTGCCACTTCAACCTCCTCCTCCTCCTCCTCAACCTCTTCGTTGGATGGCAATGGCAACAAACCTGTATTCCGGCAAAATCCGATCAAGAATTGGTTCGGTGCCTTCAATCGCAATAATTCGCCGGCAGCTCAAAACCAAACGTCGCCGACTTGTTCCTGCAGGTGAGTCCCAGTCCCAGTCCCAGTCCCAGTCCCCATCCCCCAGAGACACATTCTCCGCATATGCTATGTGTGTGTGCTCATATGTACCTACAGATGCAAAGATCTGAAGATCCAAAGATCCAGAGATGCACGAAAGCTGTCATGGTCATGATGACAACTTCCAGTTAGACGGCCGGGTAGGTGATAAACCACTCTGGCGTTGTCATTGTCACGGCATACAAATGGCACAAACAGTTAAAGTTACAGATAGATTTGAGTGCCTGCGAGGAGGAGCACGCCATCGACGGGATATATCCACAGAGAAATCTGTTCTAACACTCCTCAAAGTTAATTATAGGAAGTTGTCAATACGAAATCTGCCTTTAACATAAATAGAATATCAATTGGAGATGTATGTATCCCTCTGTAGAGATCCCTAAAGTTAATGGATTGGCTTAAACTTCAGGGCAGCCAATTATCTATTCTTATAGGTCAGCATGTCTATACACCTATTATAATTTTCATATCTCTAGCTTCAAATTTAAACGCATTCCAGCTTTCTAAAGAATCACCTGGCCATGGCTTTTATCAAACTAAATCATCTTTCCACTCTGTTTATAACTACTTCCCCATTTTTTTTACATATTAAGCTGTTATTTATTGCAAGTTCAAAATAAGAAGAACTCTTTATCTTAAATCATTAAAGTTAAAGTTAATAATATAGTTTTGAAGCTCTTTTTTTGTAAGTTTAAAAGTTAACGAGCCTTCTTTTTGTTCCAAAAGATTCATTTGCCCATTTGTTAGCCGTTTTGAAATACCAATTCTCCGTGTGACCTTAAAAGTCAGGTTTTCTCTGAAGAATTGCACTCGAAAGGCATTCTTGTGTGGCCATTAAACAAATTGCATTGCCAATTGGGAATTGAACTTTGGCTTCAAGCATTTGGCTTTTGGCATAGGCCTCTTCCCTCGGGTATTTATGGAGTCGGCAGTAAAAATATAATTCAAAAGGAAGCGGATTCTTAAGGGAGTTAAAAAAAGCCTTCTTAACTTAGAGGAAAAAGATTACCAATTGAAAATTTAAGTACTTGAGAGGACTTGAGGTTAAGCTATGTGGCCTTTGATCAGGAACATTGAACATTTTAATAAAATATTTATTGTGACTCCTTGTAACTGCTGCACATTCTCATAAAATTATCTTGTTTTTATTGTCAGGCTTTATTTAATTTAATTAAATTTATTCCCAATTAGTTGTGTCTTTCTTAAGAATCTCTAAAAACTTCCCCCTATGCATCAAATCTAGCCGTAAAATTAGTGGAACTTTATGTAGCCACAGCCAAGTCTTCGATTTGTTAATGAAGGCCTAAAACCCGTTTTATTTCTATATATAATTTTTACTTTTTTCTCATTTGTTTTTCTTTTTGTTCTTTTTTTTGCATATGAAAGAACGAAAAAAGAAACTGATTTGCATACGATTTGATAACAGTCTCTGTTTGGCTTTCAGAGCGTGCGTGTGTTTATCCAGGAGATACAGATACACCTAAAGATATATGTATCTATATATACAGTGTATATCGGGTAAGGCAGATACTGTGGAAGGCGTACGCTCAATGCGTCATGTCATATTAATGTGTGTGCGGGAGGCAGGGGAATGCCGTTGTGGCCGTTGTCTCTGCCTTCGACTTTTGGCCAAGGCGGCGGACTTGGCCAAGCCGTCTCCGTCTCCTAAGTGGGTCGCCGTCGCACATTTTGCTTCTTTGTTTCGGGACGCTTCTCGACTGGCCTGGCCACCATTTTGGGGCAATGACACGATTAAATACATACAAAATCTGAATCCCAAATACTTGTTGCGGTTGAATCGATTGATTATGTGGCCAAAATAAACACACAGAGAGTGAGAGAGAGGCAGAACCTGATGCGCTTCCTTTGCGACCCAGTGGAAGAATTTTTAATATTTTTTTTGGCTGCATGTTGTGTTCGGGGGTAATTAAAAACCTGTTTAAAGTAAAGCGTTGTAGTCGTTATGGGACAACCATAAAATCTGCAAAAATCGCTCATTTGTTTTATGTCCGTCCCATAAAATACTTCCAACACTTTCTTTGTGGTGGCCGGGGTTGGTGAACTCTGAACTTGCCAATCGGGAGAGAGATCGCGAAAGGCACCCTTGACCCATTCCATTTATCTGCTCAATATGAACTTGCTAATGAGGTGGCATAAAGTAATAAACGATAGCTAATTTGTTTTTCTATATGTTTATAATTTATAAATAAGCTACAGTACAGAAGGTAATAAGACTCGCAAGATGAACGATTTAAGAACCTATTCTTCTTAAAAAAAAAAATAAAAATCTTCATTAAATATTCATATATTTTTAAAGCAACAAAATTCTAAATTTAATATAATACTCTTGAGTCGGGACATTGGATTATAACCTTATATACATTACAAAGTCAAATCACATCCTCAAAAAATCAAAAATTCTTTCTATAATTCCCTTCAGGTGCGGAGAACGCAATGACGAATCGCGGATTGTGGGCGGAACGACAACTGGAGTGAGTGAATACCCCTGGATGGCCCGCCTGAGCTACTTTAATAGGTTCTACTGCGGCGGTACCCTGATCAATGATCGCTACGTGCTGACGGCGGCTCACTGCGTCAAGGGCTTCATGTGGTTCATGATCAAGGTCACCTTCGGGGAGCACGATCGCTGCAACGACAAGGAGCGCCCGGAGACGCGATTCGTGCTGCGCGCCTTCAGCCAGAAGTTTAGTTTCTCCAACTTTGACAATGATATTGCCCTGCTGCGTCTAAATGACCGCGTGCCGATTACTAGCTTCATCCGGCCGATATGCCTGCCAAGGGTGGAGCAGCGCCAGGACCTTTTTGTGGGCACTAAGGCCATTGCCACTGGCTGGGGTACGCTCAAGGAGGATGGCAAACCTTCATGCCTGCTGCAGGAGGTCGAGGTCCCGGTGCTGGACAACGACGAGTGCGTGGCCCAGACGAACTACACTCAGAAGATGATCACCAAGAACATGATGTGCTCGGGCTATCCAGGAGTTGGTGGACGGGACAGCTGCCAGGGCGACTCCGGTGGTCCGCTGGTGCGCCTTCGGCCCGACGACAAGCGCTTCGAGCAGATCGGAATCGTGTCCTGGGGCAATGGCTGTGCCAGGCCTAATTATCCGGGCGTGTATACCCGGGTGACGAAATACCTGGACTGGATTGTGGAGAATTCGCGGGACGGCTGCTTCTGCGACGAGGACTACTGATTGCGGGTTAACGCGCTCGGAGCGGTGGACAATTCTTCGCCTTAGTTGTTAGTGAAAACCCCTAGTAGTTTAGCTCATATTTTGTACTTTTATACTAAACTGAATAAAGTTAAACAAAGCAATAGGTTAGATATCCCAAAATCAGCATTTTATATTTCCTATGGCAATAATTAATTTAGCCCAAAGACTGCAATAATTTATGGCCCTCTAATTGGCCACTCTTGATTATTTTAACAATATTTTTTTAAAAGAAGAAATAAAATGCAAGAAATAAATAAAAATAATAATAGAATAAAAATAATAAAAAAAGACGACCGCCCCAGGCGAATGTACTTTCTAGCAGAGCAAGGTTTCGATCCTCGGACCTCTGGGTTATGGGCCCAGCACGCTTCCACTGCGCCACTCTGCTTGTTGTCAATGCTGTGTCTAAAGCTCGGTAAACACAACAGCACTTCAGCAGTAGAGAAATTAACAGACATCGTTGCTGTAACATTTTAATGTAAACTGCTTGCAAGCAGTTCAGATGTAGTCTTATACTATGTTAATGGGTTTTATTAGCAGTATGAGTTTCAGTGTCTATTTACTTATCTGTATCTTTGCGTTTTATCGCAATCTGATAGCTATATTAAATAGTATATTTTTTAAATGAAAAACATTGCCATCTGATTTGTTTTCTTTTTGATAATAACTTAAAAAAGGTCTTGGAAGGGCAGCAAAAAATGTAAAAGATAATAAAGTCTACGCTTGAGTATGCCAACAAATTCTGCCAATAGCTCAGCTATTTTCAACCCCGAATAACATAGGCACCTTTTGACACCGAGATACCAACAAGCAGAGTGGCGCAGTGGAAGCGTGCTGGGCCCATAACCCAGAGGTCCGAGGATCGAAACCTTGCTCTGCTATGATGAGAAATTCGCGTTGTGCGAATTTTTTTCTAAAAATTGTTTTATATCTTTAAAGTTTTTCTTGAGTAAATAAAATATTTTAAATAATAGAAGTACACCTTTCAAGATAAATTTAATTATTTCGATAAGGGTTAAATGTTTAAAAACGTCACATGTTTACGCCATTCCCAGCATGTTTTTATATCTTTATTTATTTCTCTCAACAGTTACGTATTTTTAATGTCAGTAATTTCCTTTTAAAGAGAAGATACAGCTGACAACTGTTGTTCGTTTGTCTGATAATTGCGCGGGCAACGAGGCACAGCCAAATCAATTTTAAGGCCCAGACAATGGGCTTCATGTGAAGCAACCAACCTTCAACCGCAACGAGTACGAGTGCGACTGTCTTACTGCAGTTAGAAGACAAGAGACTTTCAACGGCTTGATGCGGCCCAAAAAGCAAATATCATTAGAAACACTAGCTAGCTAGTCAGTCGGCCGCAAACTGGTTTCCATCGAACAGCTGTAAATACAAGATGAACGGCGCTGGGGAGAAGGCGATGAGGATGGAGACGGTGATGGGGTTTTAAAAGTCAAACGTTAACTTCGCCGAAAATAAGTCCAAATATTTGTTTATTAAATTTAAATCCTTTGGCTAATGAAACTTTCCCGGAATTGCGGTCGAGCGAATATCAGCATTCTTATCTATCTTCGTCTTTCACTAGCACTAATTGGTTACTCATCGAGGTAATGATCACAGCGGAGATTCCACTTCAATTTCCACTTTCGCTTCAATTTCCACTTTTCATTTCATTAATCTCGCCACCAAAGAAACTCACTTGCGTAATTATTCAAATTTGATATATTTTTGCATAGGCTGGGGATTCGCGCATCTCATAGATACATTTTTGAATGCAAGCAACGGGGGGCGGGCTGGGGCTCCAGGTTTACGTTTGTTTCGAAATTTTCTTTTTTAGCCGTCTATATTTTTCGCGTCTGCGCTGCCAGCAGTTGTTGTTTACCGTTCGCCACTCGGCCGCTCACTGAAAAAGCCGCCACGCAGCTCCCCGCGCACCCAAAGAAGCGCGAAGAGTACAAGATACAGATCCAACGGAGGGAACAGAGCGGCAAAGATCTCGAGATTGTTTTGTTTCTCCGCGATCTCAAAGTTTTCATGCTCTTCAACTCGCCGGCCGCCGGCATGAATGAATTTTTTATGCAAAAATTATGTAAAAATTTCAGCAGAAAATTTAAGATTATATTTTAAATTCCAATACATTTTTAATCTATGCATACAAAATTCATTGGAATTTTGCTAAAAGAAATATAGCAAAAAATACACAAAAAAACAAAAAAGGAACTGACTTCGGCCAGCCGAATTTGGTAACCATTTGCAGTTAATTTGCTAAAATTTAAACCAAAAATACTGTATTAATTTTTATAATTTAAAGTAGCTATTGTAGCTATTGATACAGTCGTTCAATTTTCATTAAACTAACCCGAAATTCTAAAAAAATGCAAAATAAAAATGCATGTCTCAAATTATATGAAAAAATATTGAAAACTGTCCCAATTCTAACTTATTTTCTAAAAAAAATGCCAGCTATATATGTATGTATGTATATGGTCGACCGATCTGAGCCATTCCGACTATAAACGAGGGAGAACATATGAAAAAGCTATTTGCAAACTTTCATTCAGAGAGCTTAAAAAGGATCTAGATTCAAACAAGAAAAATCTTAAAGATCTAATTTTTGATCCGGTTAAAGAGATTTGCAGTTTTTTTACATGTATATACCCTTGCAGGGTATTATAATTTCTGTCAGAAGGAGGAGACATTTCCGAACCTATACTATACACTTTGCATTTCATTGCATACTGTTGTTGAACTGCATGTTGAAGTATTGGCTGAATGAGTGGCTTTAGCTTAGAGAGGGAAAGAGGTAGCAATAGCACAAAATGAATGGCTGCTGTGTACTCTGAGAGGGCAGTACTCGAGAAATGAGATGGAGCGAGATAGCAATATGAAAACATCTATTGGACTATCTACAAGCCCCCAAAGAAGCCCAAGCTACCTTTTCATTTAAGATACAAAAATAAATAAATTTACAAAAACCATAACTTAGCCAAAAATGCCTTAAATTCAGTTCGAAAACCTTTGATATGCTAGTTTTTAATAGCTTAACAAATCTGTTATAAAAACTTTGCTTTATTTCGTGTATTGGGATAAGATTTACGATATGGGAATAAGATTTACGATAATAATACAAGATTTACGATATTAGTACAATATTTACGATATTGCTACAAGATTTACGATATTCAAATACGATTTACGATATTCAAATACGATATTCAAATACGATTTACGATATTCAAATACGATTTACGATATTCAAATACGTTATTGGTACATACCAGGCGAACAGAAGGCAGTAGCAAGCGACTGAAAACTGTTATAAACTGTTATAAAATAGCCAAGTTTCGAACCTTCCAAAAACCAATAAGGTTCGAAACTTGGCTACGTTTTTATAACAGTTTATAAGAGTTTCCAGTTGCTTGCTACTGCCTTCTGTTCGCCTGGTATGTACCAATAACGTATTTGAATATCGTAAATCGTATTTGAATATCGTATTTGAATATCGTAAATCGTATTTGAATATCGTAATNTCGTATTTGAATATCGTAAATCTTGTAGCAAGCGACTGAAAACTGTTATAAACTGTTATAAAATAGCCAAGTTTCGAACCTTCCAAAAACCAATAAGGTTCGAAACTTGGCTACGTTTTTATAACAGTTTATAAGAGTTTCCAGTTGCTTGCTGCTGCCTTCTGTTCGCCTGGTATCTGAAATCCTAAAATGAACGAATTTGCTTAATTTTGACGATACATTTAGCTAAAATTAAGCAAATTCGTTAATTTTGATAAATGAGAACTAGGGGGCGTTGCAAAATGTAAAATAAAGCAGTTATCCAGAACCATGTAAAATTGCATTTACATGATTATATTTGTAGATCTAGTATATATTAGGGTTTTAGACGCTGATAAATGAGATCTAGGGGGCGCTGCGAAATGTAAAGAAACTGCTTTAATCAAGCAGTGCTTCAGAACCATGTAATTTTACATTTTACATATTAGGGTTTTAGACGCTGATGCCTAATGTTCCTCTGTAACCTAGTTGGTAAGCGGGTGGACTTCGGCTTGCGAAGCCGTGGTCCACCAGACATGCTTTAACAATTTATTTCTGTGATTCTTCCATGATATACAGACAGCCTTTTAATAAAATGTTCTTTCCCAGCTCAATACAAAAATTGGAAAAAAGAGTGTATCCACGCTATAAAAATTAAATTAATTGGCCGGAAAATGTTAGCATGATTTTGTGATTAGAATTTGATTTAATAATTGTTTTTACATTTTGCCTGCTTTTGGCCAGTTTTTTTTTGTGAGCAATAAATAAATTGAGGGATAATAATCAAGTATCCATGCTTTTAACGTAACAAAATATGAGACGCCGAGTCAAAGTATTCCCTGCTTTTAACGTGGCTTATATCATTTCGATTTAATAAGGTTTCGATACAAGTCTGTAATTTTACTTTCTTTCAAGCGATAAATAATTTTCGCTTTTATTTTTACGAGCCATGGAGGAGCAACAGGGCCTGGAGTCCTACCTACATGAAGCTGTTCAAGAACTTTGTGATCTATTTACCAATCAAATGGAAGCGGTCAAACAATTGACGGCTTTTCATATGGAGAGAGGACAGATGCCTTCGGTCCAAATATTAATGGAAATGAGGAGCGAAATAATTGAACTAGGGAAAAGTCTCAAATCCTTAAAAACCAATTATTATCAATGTAACTCGAAGACACATAAATCGAGTTCGGGAATAAGTAAACCAATAACAGAATCTTATATTCTAGATTATGCAGATATCTCAGGGAATACAGAACCAGCTGGCGTTGAAATTGAATCCTTTGAAACCGAATCTGATAATGGTGAGCATGGCAGAGAAGTTTAAGATATTAACTAACCGATTTGTATACATATCTTAGCTTCTGGGGATACTATCCTATTGGAGCGCGAGGCATTTGGCAATGATGCTGCAGGTGCTGATAATGACTCCCAAATAGCTCATGACCTTGCCACCTTAAAGATAGCTTAAAAACTACTATTTTGTTTATTTTGAAATCTTATACGATTTTCATGTATCTTGCTTCAGTTAATAAATGCAATTTTAATATATCTTAGAGAAAATCGAGTTCTTTCTTAGTTGGCGATGTTGCTGCAGGTGCTGAAAATTACTCCCCCAATAGGCGATGATTTTGCCGCTTTAAAACTAATTTAAAAACACTATTGTTATGTTAAAAAATGGATTACTTGATTATTATCCCATAATTTATTTATTGCTGAGCAAAAAAAAATGTAACTGCATGTGTTAATTTTTCTGTTAAATGCGATTCTAAATTTTTACAGCGCGGACGACACATTTTTTCCAATCCGTCCTCCACCCACCACTTCCAGATTTTAATTTATTATTTTACAGAGGAACATTTGAATCGGAAAGCTGTTCTATGCTAGTTTTCAAAAGGCTAACTTACATTTTCAATAAACAAACGATTTAATTTTTTTGAATTTTGACGATGCAACCCCTTACAAAATTTGAAAAATTTTGTTGGCTCATTTTTTGGGAATTTCAATTATCATAACTTGGCCAACAGGAAACTAATTTTGAATCGGAAAGCTGTTCTATGCTAGTTTTCAAAAGGCTAACAAATCTGCATACTTACTTTTTCAATAAACAAACGATTTAATTTTTTTGAATTTTGACGATGCAACCCCTTACAAAATTTGAAAAATTTTGTTGGCTCATTTTTTGGGAATTTCAATTATCATAACTTGGCCAACAGGAAACTAATTTTGAATCGGAAAGCTGTTCTATGCTAGTTTTCAAAAGGCTAACAAATCTGCATACTTACTTTTTCAATAAACAAACGATTTAATTGTTTTGAATTTTGACGATGCAACCCCTTACAAAATTTGAAAAATTTTGTTGGCTCATTTTTTGGGAATTTCAATTATCATAACTTGGCCAACAGGAAACTAATTTTGAATCGGAAAGCTGTTCTATGCTAGTTTTCAAAAGGCTAACAAATCTGCATACTTACTTTTTCAATAAACAAACGATTTAATTTTTTTGAATTTTGACGATGCAACCCCTTACAAAATTTGAAAAATTTTTTTGGCTCATTTTTTGGGAATTTCAATTATCATAACTTGGCCAACAGGAAACTAATTTTGAATCGGAAAGCTGTTCTATGCTAGTTTTCAAAAGGCTAACAAATCTGCATACTTACTTT
>VNJN01002598.1:0-11502 GCA_008042485.1 Drosophila mayri | reverse complement strand
TTGATGGTGGCTGGGTTCGTCTTGGGGTTCCAGTTGGCCGGGCATACCTCTCCGTGCTGTTCGACAAACTGGAAGGCCTTGATCAGGCGCAGTACCTCATCAACGGAACGGCCCACGGGAAGGTCGTTGATGGAGTACTGGCGCAGGATGCCATTGGGATCGATGATGAAGGTGCCACGCAGCGAGATGCCCTCCTTGTCCAGCAGCACATCGTAGTCGGCAGAGATCTTCTTGGTCAAATCGGAGAGGAGCGGGTACTTGAGCTGGCCAACACCGCCGTTCTTGCGGTCCACATTGCACCAGGTCAGGTGGCTGAAATGCGAGTCTACAGACACGCCCAAGACCTCGGCATTGATGTCGTGGAACTCCTTGATCCGCTCGCTAAATGCAACGATTTCCGTGGGGCAAACAAATGTGCTGTGGGGGATGGGAGCACACGTTAGTAGGCTGGACAGGACATAATGCTAACAACTTACAAATCAAGTGGGTAGAAGAAAAGCACCAGGTACTTGCCCCTGTAGTCCTCCAGCTTCACCTCCTGGAAGTTGTTGCCCACCACGGCCAGACCCTTAAAATCGGGTGCGGGCTGCTGGACACGAACTGCAGCCAGGGGAGCAGCTGGAAGAATAGATGTTGAATCAGTTAATTCGCATCAAATATCTATGATATTACTCACTCTGATGGAGCAGACGGGCGGCAAACTGTTTCTGCTGATTCACAATGCCCTTGCCAAGCAGCGGCACCTGTAAGACATATTAAATAGAAATTTATTGAAGATCCGAAGGCGGTTTCAACAAATTACGTAATCGCCATGGCATGTTTTCGAAAATTATACGGTTCATCGACCAACTTACGGTGCGAATAAGTGTGCGTCCCACGAAAGACATCTTGTTATTTTACAATCTTAATTATTACGTGCTGATAAGGCCTTTTTAAGTCCGGATTCGCGCAGCCGGCAGAATTTTTTAACAAGCTAAAAAGTAAAAACAAACCTGAAAGTGTGACCAGTAAGCAGTGCGCTCGAAACCCAACATGCCAGGACCGGCGAACTAAAATTACCTAAAATTTCTAGGTTTCCGTTACTTTTTAAAAGTCTTTATTATACATTTTATTGAATTAAATTAAAGAGTTTCCTTTTACGTTAATTTTAAAATAATAATACTGTTAATGTCTTAATTTTGATTATTACTTACAACCTAATTGTTTTCATTAAAAGCTTAAGTGAATGTAAGTACTTAAATACTTTGAAAATTTCATGAAATAATATTAATAAAATTGTATTTAATTGTTAATTTACTTTTTTTATGGAAATTTTAATAAATTAATTTAGCTGCTTAGACTCTGAGGCTGTATATCTAGCCTCTCCTTCCTGACCCGCGACCTCTAATGTTATAGAAAATACACCTCCTTTGTAGCAGATATCCCTGCAGTTCAGAGCAGTGTCCTGCTTTGTCCATTGTCCACTGGGGGGAATAAGAACAGGCGCGGATAATAGAAAGTGTAGCAAAATATTTACCACGCACTGCACACGCCACACAATGGTAATGAGCTGCTTACCCGTCCAACTATTTGCACTACATGTGTTTTGTTCGCTGCTCGTTAATCCACTAAATGCCCGAAAGCGGCTCAGATCCCTCTTGAACTACGGGATCCTGGCCCTCTTCAAGGAGGGTTTATTTCGTTTCGTTTTGGTTGAGGTTTTGTCCCTTAGCCCGCTACAATGCCCCGATCTAGATACTTTTGTGTCCTGCGAGATGCCGCCGCATTCGGATCGAGAATCGGAACAATGGAAAATGGCGCAAGATATGTGTGCATGCATGGGCAAATATTTTTGCATATTTGCACGGATATGTTGGCAAAACATCTGAAGGATGACGGAACGCCCACACACTTAGTTCCCCTTGCTCATTGCCACTGCCATTTCCATATCCATTCCCATTCCTCTCATCTCGACGGGGATTTTCCTCCTGTTTCGGCTCTGCTCCGTTCTGTTGATGGTCCGCCAATGGCGCTCGACTCTCTTACTTTCCCGCAATTAGTCAATTCCCATGTTTGCAATTACGCACAGACCTCCCCCCCAACTTTTTGCATCCCCCTGACAGGGGTGGTATGCCCCACACCCCTCCCTCGACTGCCCGCTTTTTACAATTTTCGCTGCTTTTCATCTGTAATTTGGCGCAAATTACGCGCTCGCTCCAAGTGGCTGCCCGTCCCATTCGTCCTTATGGTCATTGCCATTCCCCAAATTCACACTGAGAGATTAGCTTGTTTCTAAACTATAAAATCAATAACTTATGGTTCTTTTTTAATTTCATTGTAGTTCCCTGTTGTATAAACATTTTAATTTAAATATTATAAATTTGTTTATGCCTTTATAAATCTACAAAATCGACTGTATTTACAGACATTTTCTGCTGTACCTGTAAACATATTGCCTTTATAAATTTCTATAAATACATGAATTTACACATTAATTTTAAATATTTATAGGTGTTTCGCTTTACTGTATTCTAAAGATTTTTAACAGTTTTTAGATTTTAAATATCACAATTTTCGTTTGGTGTATTCGGTCGTTAACTTGTTTATGAGTTGGGGCCTGGGCGCTGGAGTCGTGGAGTACGTTAAAAGGCAGTGCGCTAAGTAATTACGGGCGGCAGTTCGCTGAGGGTCCCGAAATGTGTGGAAGTGTGTGTATCCCACGGATTTCCAGGAACTCCCTGCGCGCACGCTTGGCAAATCCGTGGCCCTGCACTAATTCCCAGACAGTTGGACTACTTTTACCAATTAAAAGTGCACGTCGCTTTGTCTGCTAGGGTCCAGACCCGGCCGGTAGCCGTATACGTATGTATCGCTTTCAATCCGCTGCTGGGCCTGCCCGCCCGCAGGATTTGCGCAGATTTACATAATTTAAACAAACACTTGAGCACTTGAGGCATCAGTGCTCGTGTGCCGCACTCGCAGGATCTCGGGGCCAAGGAGATTCGAGCGGATTCTTGGCGATTCTCTGAAGGCGTTGCCGACATTCACACGCACCGCTCCTCCCCGGATCCCTAGAGCCCATGTCCTCCCGCTTTCATTGTCGCACAGATGCCGTCATATTAGCACAAATCTGCTTAGGTTTTTGTTACCATCTCGAGTGCTAGTGCTGGCCCAGATTCGGAGGATCTTGATTTGTGACAATTGTCACAATGCCGGGGCTTAGGGCCTCTCGAGCCTCGGATCTGGAGCAGCGAGGTGAGGATGCTGAGGGCTGGTGCTCCTATTCGGGGCAACGCGTAATCCTGATGCAAATCTAGCTAATGTGATTCGTATCGTTAGCAGCTCCCTTTCTCCTACGGCTATATCTGTGCATCCTTCCCCATCTTTATCGCCTTGCCATTTGTCGCTCTGATGTTCTTTTTTAACACTTTTGTGTCTGGAAATTCGAGATGCCCGCCGCCAGTTAATTAAGAAAGTGCGCAAGTAGAAAGAAGGACACAAAGGCATTGCATTACAGCCGTGAGAGTTTAGTTCCGAAAAAGGAGACACTTCTTCACACCTGCTTTGGCTTAGAAATGAGAAAGGATTTTCTGGTTTATTTCTATATATAAAACGAGGACCATAATAACTGCCTAAATTAATAAGGAAACTGTATTTAATTTAAATATTGAACTAAAATGGTAACAAACAGGATATCCACTATCACATCTCCTCTGAGGCAGCCAGAATGATATGCATTAAATGGCGTTAAAATGTCTGCCATTGATTTCTCTGCCATTATAAGTAGCTGCGGCGGCTGCCTACGGATTTACACATTGTTTTTGTTATTGCAACAATTTGAATACATTTATAAAAACCGCCTGGCCCCGGACCATTAATAATAATTGCTGTGATTTAAATTTTAATGGCAATTGTTGGTAAACAAGAGCGAAGCGCACAGCAGACAGCTGGAAGTCCTCCCGGGCTTGGATGCCATTGGAGGAGGGCCTTTCGACCCGGTTAATATGTATTTATTGCAATGGAAAATTATGCGTCATCGATGCGGCCACTGGCAAAACAGCTAAAATGCATTTGGTACTTAAGTGTGCAGAGGGAATTGTATTCCATGGGAATCTGGAAATCATATCTAATAATTTATAATAACTAATTGATTAGAAAATTCCCAAGAATCTTACAAAACATTAAACAAATAAATAGATAAATAAGAATATGTTCCCAAGATTTTAGTAAATTTTATTTTAAAAACTTGGATGTTATTAAGCATTAAAAATGCTGTCGAGACTAAATCTGGGAAATATAAAAGCCGTGGCTCAACGTGCTCTTACCTACATATTCCTATTATAATTTTCTTTGGCGTATCCACATTTTAAATTACATTTTTTATATTCTGTATCTCGTCAATAAAAACATAATTATATTTCATATCTTTATTACTTCTATTTTAGCTCGGGGCCTTCCTCTATTCGAGCTCAAGTCAAAGTTACCTCACTTTGCAATACAACATTTTAATTTAATTTACATATACAAATTATAGCACCGCCCCTCGGCACGCTTTTGCTGATTTTCAAAGCAATCGCAACAATTCAATCACTTTGATGTTTTTCAACCCACAAAACGAGAGCAGACAGGCCAGGCCACCGCCTCCTCCACAAGCGAGGATATGTATGTTAACGCCCAGTTTCAGACATTTAAGCGTTCATAGTCGTCGCTTTTTAAACATCAATGCGATTGCATTTACCCCATCTGCGTATCCGCTCCCGTTCCTGCTACTTCAGCTTCGATCCCAACACCCTCGACACTCGTCCATCCATCCTGCGAACAGGACCTGTCGGCAAACAACATGTAATTTCTTTAATGGTTTTTTCCACTCACACTCTCTGACTGTTCGCTGGTGCCGCAATTCAAAACGAGTGTGTCCGAAAATAAATAAAAATCAAATTTCAAATGAATTAAGGAGCCAAAAATCGGAGACTGAGAAAACAACTAGAAAATATTGGCGAAGGCAGGAGGAGTGTGATTAATTAGAAGCCTGTTTTGCGTACAATTAGTTGGAGAATATATGAAAATTTAATTGAACTCAACAACACTTTTATTAAAATATTAAATAAAAATATTAACGGAAAATTATCTTAGAATTTTAGGGGAATTTCTTTGCCTGATAAAATGGAAAGTAAATAACATAGTTACGAAATATGGGAACTTTTAATGTTCTATTCATTAACTCCTTCCCAGTTCTCAGCACTCCCATAAAAATCGGTTATTATAATTGAAGTATATCAAACCGTAAAATGTTTACAATTTAATTACACTCTGAAGTAGCTCGGCCAGGTTCCTCAGCCCCGTGTTTGTGTGCCTAAACGCATTAAAACACTTCATTATGCCTAATCCTGTGTGACGTAACAAAAGCCAGAAACGCACACGCACACCCGAGCTTCGCCCGGAGAGCCCTTCTTGCCAACTCCCGGCCGAGCATATGCCACTCTCGACTACACTTGAGCAACTCTATTAACAAGGCGGGGACTCGAGGCTTGGCCCAGGAAGGGGTGAAAACGAGGACCGTCGAAACTACTCTCTACGAGGGCATCCGGATAGGGCTTGGGCTCGCTTTAATGGCGGTGAGGCTACATTTGCATGCGAGGCGGCACAGGAGCGGGAAATCACGGCCTGTCAGAAACCATAAAGTGTGTAAATACCTTGTTTCAACTTTGTAGTTACCCCAGGTACACGGGGAGAAATTAACTCACTTACCTTATCTTTAAGTGTAAAATGTAAATCAGGATTTAATACAACTATCTAAATATATTATGAAATATAAAAAGAATCTTGTCTTGTCTTGGTTTTTGTCTTACAATGTTTAACCCAATTTTATGTATTTAAGTATTTTGCTAATGTACCATTAATTTCCCACTCTGTAGCAGCCATGTATGCCCAGAGTATCCCTGACATTCAGAAGTCGCGCACGTGTTGTGAGGCACTCAACCACTTTGATTTCCGCCTTGTTTGCCATTAATTTTACGCCTGATTTCGAGCCTTGGAGTATGCTTTCTGATTGATAAAAATCTCACGGGCAGCGGCCATTAGGGGAACGAACAATAAGCGTTTCATAAACATTGGCATATTCATTTAATTTCATTTTACTCGATCCTCTCGGGCCAAGTGAACAGTATGTTGGCCCAACAGGCCACACGCCCTAAATTGTTCACTTGGCCGGGGAGCTCGACTATATCTAGATATAACCATCTGCAGCTAACTAAAGTTGATCACATAATTGCCGGAATCTCAGCTCGATCAGCTTGAGTTTGGCTCAGACTGGCGCCGAGCGACTCAGGTTCGAAGTCGAGGCTCGTTTTCGACCATTTTAATTGCAATAATAATTCTTGTGCCTGCGATGCAAATGCGGGGAAGGTTGGGTGAAGTCGGACCGAAGGGCAGAAAATATCCAAGAAGGTTGTGAGGAAGGGAAGGGTGCAGCAATCGCGCATATCTTAAGCCGATCTAATGCCAATATCCCAGGTATATCACTGCTACCGTTTTCGCTACCTCCTCTGGTCCGTCCGACTGGCTGCTCCGTTGTGTTGGCAACAAATTGGATTACAATTAAATTGCATTTACATGCAGCGCTCCGATCCGGCTTTGTTTGCCCCAGAGACTCTCAATTAAAACTTTTCCATATTTTCTATATATGTTTGATATAGAAACCTCGGGACGTCCAGCTGTGCTCGGTTTGAGATTTGCCCGATAATTGGTGCTCGCGGTCCATCGGGATATGATTGCACAGGATATTGTCTATATGGGAAACAGTATCATTAGAAGCTGTGAGGGTTGAAAAAATGTGATTTTGTTATAGAGACTATATAAATATTATAAATTGTAAACAATAAATAAAAAGAAATAAGTTATATATCTCAATAAATGAATAAATAATAACCCCTTGTCATTAAATGAGACTTTATCTTACAGATTCTACCATTTAAGTCGTTTCTCTATCCATTCCGCGTTCTATAATTATATTCTATAGCTTATCTAGTTCGTGGCTTTTGCGGTGGCAATAACCCAACTCAAATCCAGCCATAATGCATCATCATTAGCCAAGTCGGGTAGCACTCTTTGGGCATCGCTACTTCAATTTCCTTCCTCCTTCCTTTGTGCAGTGATTGCGTTGGCTTTTAACATTCGTCCGAAAAATAATTGAATTGTTCTTCGTTATTTATTTTATTATTTTGCTTGTCTCTTATTATTGTTCAGCTTACTTTGGCCCGAACCCAGGCACACTCACACAGAGCCAATGGCTCCACTATCATCCAGGGCCAGCTCTATGAGCCATGGTTTCTGTGGGTAAAATTGGCGGGGGATGGCTCAGGCGGTGGAAGTGGGTCTGAGTGTGGAGCTGGCTCTGGATGGGTAGCACTTTTGCGCCATCAAAACGGCGCGTCATAAAATACGCGAATTGCATTTGCCATTTACGATGTGATTTCCGTTTTATCTTTGTTTCCCTCGTTTTTCTTTTGATTTTTTTTGTCTTGCTTTTGCGTGGCTTTGTTCTTCTGCTTCTTCGTTTTGGGGCTTTGTAGTGGGTGGTGGCTAGGTACACTGGGAGAAAATAAGCATAGGGCAACTCACCAGCGGGGGAAAGGGACTATCATCAGCGACCTATTACATTTTGTAAATATGATTAAAAATGTTAAGAAAACATATCATCCTCTCAAAGACTTCATACCACGATTGTTACATAAACCTTTTCTCGGTATAACACACTCTGTTTTTGTGTGATAATGGCAACATCTCCTAAGCCTTGGTCAGGATAACTGAGGTTAACAGAAGAAGAGCCAGGGTACAACTTGGTGACATTTTGAAAAAATAAGGTGAAGACTAAATGCCAATAAGGAAGGAATTCGAATGAATAAATGCTATAAATTTTTTTTGTTTATTAAAAAAATTCTGAGAAAGTATAGATTTATTGCTTTGCATTTGGGGAATCTTTAATCTATTTCTGACACAAGAGCTAACATTCTTCTTTTCTAAAGAAATAAAAAAATGTGACTAAGGCATATAAACAAAAAGTTGAAAATAAGCTGAAGGCCAATTGAATATACTTTCTTATCTGTACAAAATAAGTAGTAAGAAATATGCGTCACAACCAAATTTTGGGATATTGAATGGATTTTTATAAATCAATTTATCAATCAATCAATTTAATACTTTATGGATTTGTTTCAACGATTTAAGTTGAAAATACTAGTGAAACGATAAACATTAATATGAGAATAATGTAGGATCAATACATTTCTAGCTCTATCAATAATATATTGTAATATAGCAAATTGTGAAAGAAGTTCATAAACGCTAAGCTCATTGCCAGTACATTGAAATCAAATATAATTTAAATAAATACTAATCAATCTGTTATTCCGTAAAAAAGTGAGATCATTCGCATTGAGCAAGTTTGCACTTCTAGTGAAAATTGATAAAAAAGCAAGATTATTGGAGAATTTTTACCAATTCAGTGCTTTGGACTTTAAAATAATACATTTTTAGAAAATAAAATGTAAACATAAATAATATTAATAATGCACAGTAAAGTTGTTGCCTCACTGACAGTTATTTTTTAAGAAATGTTTATGAAGTGAATTTAGATGTTTTGAGTTCATTTCTAAAATATATATAAAATATAAAAATGTATGTAAAATAAAGAAATTATCAATAGAGTAAAAATGATTACACATATTTTAATATATATTTATTATATACATTTTACGTATAACTCAATTTTTGGATCTCTAAAAGTCTAACCCCCAAAAGAATTTCGGATCAAAGACCTAAATTAATAAACTAAGTTATCTTATCTAACTTAGATGTGTTTTGGCTCAGTGCAGCAGGACTTCGTGCTGATTCCTTTGGGGATTTTGCGCACAAAGCAGTGCGAAATTGAATGTGGGATTTGGCCGAGAGATAGACGGGCGGCGCTCCCCTCTGTGGGCTGTATTTGCGTGGGGTTGGTAATTTTATTGCGATGCTTTTTATGATGTGGCGACAAATTGATATTTCCCCTTGACCGGGGACGAGCGGAGGCGAGGCGGGCGGAGCAAGTGACTGGATGCCGCCTTTGAGGGCCAATTGAGCTGCACGGCGGCAACCACAATGAAGGCAGAACGGTACTCCTGATGCCGCCAGGACACATGGAACACTCTGGGCGGTCGGCCGCCCGCTGTGTTGCCCCGCTCGTCGTCTTATAAAATAATTAAGTCTTAGCCTCTATTTGTCCCCTTTGTCTGTCGGTGCGGCGGTTTCTGTGTGTTTGTTGTTCGGGTGTCCGTTGTGCGTGCGCATCCTAGCGAAATTAAGGACTTTAGCGCGATTTTCGCCATGTTTGCCGCTGCCATTGTCCGTGTGTGTGCCGACACAGGGATCTCCCGTTAAATTTGAAACTTTTACTTTTCCCCTCTCCAATTCACTCACTCACGGCCATTCATTCAGCGGACTCGGCTTTATTCCATTTTCCTTGTGCTGAAATCAACTGTAAGTTAATCGCATTAATCCCCGATCGTCTTTCAAGTGGATCCTTTGCGATCCTTTTGCCGGCGACGCATTCAATTGCGAGTTTACAAAGGTTTTTGAGAAGGGTTTGCCATTCAGAATTCGATACGTAGAGCAGCTCCAAGGTGGCTGTCTAACGCAAATTTGTTGAACAGCAGACGTGGCGTATAAGTGATATTTTTTAAAGGGTTTGAGTTTTGGTAATAATTTAATAAATATTTACTTTATAATTTCATAAACTGATTTTAAGATGTTCTTTTTAACCGTTCCGAACCATTTCTAGATGGATTATTTTTCCGATCTTATCATGTTCATTTTACAAATAATAAATAAGATATTGTAAGTGCATATGTAGCTCTTATAGAGAGTAAATGTAGGACCAACCCGTTCATAAAAAATAATATATTGTGGAGTCTGAACATTTAATCGGCATGTTAATTTTATTTACACAACAGAATATTAATGGTTTTTAAGATTACTATAAATAAATCATTTGCTCTGGTATTTGTTGTCTCGCATCACAAAGTAGTAAATAGAACAGAGTAAACCCTTAAAGTTTATCATTTTTGATACTAAGGTCATTAGGCTGTAAATAAAATAAAATAAAATATCACTTATACGCCACATAAGTGATATTTTACAAGGGTTTGAATCTTGGTAATAATTTAATAAATATTTATTTTATAATTTCATAAACAAATTTTAAAATTTTCTTTTTAATCCTTCCGAACTATTTTTAGATGGATTATTTTTCCGATTTTATAATGTTCATTTTACAAATAATAAATAAGATATTGTAAGTGCATATTCAGCTCTTATAGAGAGTACATGTAGGACCAACCCGTTCATAATAAAATAATATATTGTGGAGTCTAAAACATTTAATCGGCTTGTTAATTTTATTTACAGAACAGAATATTAATGGTTTTTAAGATTACTATAAATAAATCATTTGCTCTGGTATTTGTTTGTCTCGCATCATAAAGTAGTAAATAGAACAGAGTAAACCCTTAAAGTTTATCAATTTGGAAAATAGGGTCATTAGGCTGTAAATAAAATAAAATAAATGTAAATAAATAGAATCATTGCTATAGGATGACTTAAACTCACAGTTTCAATTTTGCAGCATATCTCTCTATTGGGACATTGAGCGGCGCTAACGAGACCCACATCTTGGCATAAATTCGGCGCGACACATTTATATCCCTGATGGCAAGGCATATCAAAATAAATCTGTTTAAAAACAAAAAAATGTTATTCGTATAATTAAATATATTATAAAAACCCACTTTTTTACTTACATCTTCGTTCGCACAGCAAACTCGGTTGTGTCGACACCTAAGTACTTCATTGCGATACATATATTGAGTAGGTTTGCAGTACTTCTGAGCAACACATTTATACGTTCCATCTGATTGACAAGTAATTATGGCACGGCTGACTCCCAGTAAAACTGAGAGTACCAGAAGTAGAGCAAGTTTCCAGTGTCCGACCATTCTGAAAAGTTCCAGCGGAGTACTGATACGGATTGTGAGCTAAGCGGGGTTTTTATAGCAATTCGGGGCTCACCAGATAAGCGGTACGAGAAGTATACATAATCAAATTTTGTATATGTATGTATTTTTCGCAACCGTTTTTAAGTGAAAGTTCTGAGAACTGTTTAATGATTTTTATTCCGAATATAATCCTTATAATTAATTGTATTTGATAGCTATTTTTAAGAGAACGTTCTGAGAACTGTTTAATGATTTTTCTTCCGAATAAAATCTTTATTAATGTTTGTATTTTATAGCTATTTTTCAAGTGGATCCTTTGCGATCCTTTTGCCGGCGACGCATTCAATTGCGAGTTTACAAAGGTTTTTGAGAAGGGTTTGCCATTTAGAATTCGATACGTAGAGCAGCTCCAAGATGGCTAACGCAAATTTGTTGAACAGCAGACGTGGCGTATAAGTGATATTTTTTTAAAGGGTTTGAGTTTTGGTAATAA